>CAIGRS010048962.1:0-12722 GCA_903798395.1 Fraxinus floribunda | reverse complement strand
TTTTATTTGTTGCTTTATTGTTAAATTTAAGTTAACAAATTTAGTTCCGTAAGACTCTTTTAAAAGAAAAAAATGATTGTCTGCTATGACTTAGGGGCTCAAATTTTGAAATTCGCCTGCGAAACATAGGTACGGCCATAGGTGGAGGTGTGTATGTGTGGGGTGGATGACGAAGAAGATGTAAATGAGTTTTTATCTATAATTATTTGAATTTAGTTATTTTATTATAAAAAATGTAAAATTATCATTTAAGCTTCTAAAATTAGTGAAAATTATTGTCAATGTCAATTATTTGATCAACTAACGGTTAAACTGACAGGAATCATCAATCTGGACCCCATGTGCTAATTTTTGAAATGTTTGGTACCGTAGGTGACACAAATGAAAGATTTGGATAAAGTTTGCTACTAAATGAAACATTTGGTAACGCTGCTTCAATTATCGCTAAAATTTACTAAAAATCTGATCGTGTAATTCCTTGGGGCTTAAAAGTGAAAATTTTTATTCCTAAATTGTGTAACTTATTCCATAAATCTTGAGTTTTCACACATAAATTCATTTTAAATAATTTTTTCCCGAAAATTCAGCCAAAATTTCGAAAATTCTCTGACGAAACTGAAAATACCGTTGGGTATTTAACTACACAGTAATTATCTGAGTATCCCCCCTTTGATTTTTAAAAAAAGTCAAGGCCTTTAAGGTCCTAATGCAATGGACCCCACTTCCAATTAATTCTAGCTCTTCGATTTACTCTAGGCGGGAAGACGTGTTGGTCACCGATTCCCTGGACTTCAGCTGTAAGTTAGTGGGCCCCAGCCAAGAAATCGCACGGCTTTAATTAATCTGTGTTCCTCTTATAAAAACTAGTAATTCTAAAAGGCAGGTTACAATAGAAGAAATTTGTGTGAAAGAAGAACAAATAATCTAGTGCGGAACTATGTAGAGAAGAACAGTATCAAACCAATCAAAATCTGCAACGTCTGGATTTTATACCAGTAGAAAGTATGACGTGGTTATAATTAATTGGTCAAATCCTATAATATACATTGCGCGTTGTACCATAAAATTTCAGTAGTGTTGTATTACAATAGAGATAAAAAAAAAATCTATAGATACATATTTCGCAACTCTTTCTCCTCATTCTTTGTCATGGGCTCTGTTTCTCTTTCTATGTGAGGAGCAAGAGAGAGAGATACACACATGACACATAGATATATATACAAATCTTTATATATGCACACATACAGTCATATATATAAATTATATAAATATTTTTCTATATAGAGGGAGAAGGGATGGGGTGTTTTCGTTGTTCTGGAGAATCATCAATTAAGAAACCAGAGAAATTGCGGAAAAAGAACAACGATGATAATCAATACAGAAGAGCTGATCATGCACCGCCAAATAGAGGTAGAAAATTTTATTGATTTGTTTTTAAGAAAAATATTGATTTTTTTAACGGGCATTCTGGAATTTTGAATGTGGGATTTTATTAATAAAATCATTTAAAGTTCTTCTATTTTTTTTTTTTTTTAAATTTAAATTTCACGATTGCATAGATTTTGTTGATATACATGTGCAGCTGTGCTGTGAAAGATTTAATTATAAGAATGCTGAAGCCTAAGATGTTTTATTTTGGGTCTTTAATGAATTTTGTTAGAGTGGTGTAAATATATACGATTTTTTTCATTATTATTATTTATTTAACTGTAAGAATTTTAGTGAGCGTTACCCTCTTATGTTCTTTTGAGAAGATTCATATATGAATGTTTAGAGTTTATAACGTAGAGAAAAAAAGATTATTACAACTACAATGCGGAAATATAAACTCTTAAAGTGTAAAACCAAACCAATATTACTCAAAAGCTTGTTCAAGACCATCAATGGAGTGTCATGAGACTTTGAGCTCAGATTTTTGCCACGCCGGATTATGCACCGTCATCTACAGGAATGGCAATGGATATACCGAGAATAACTCCGNTCATGAGACTTTGAGCTCAGATTTTTGCCACACCGGATTATGCACCGTCATCTACAGGAATGGCAATGGATATACCGAGAATAACTCCGTCGGAAGCCACCAAGAATTTAGCCAGAGATATGAACTTCTCCCACTTGGTTACCTCTCTATGCTTACTATCTTTTTGTGATGCTAAGTCCCAAAACCAAAGATGAAGAAGTCTTGTGTATTATAGAGCCAAATATTCATTTGAATTCAAAATTTAAATTCATATATTGTACTATGAAAAAGACAAGTCTAGAAAGTATAATTGACCACAAGATTAAATCCAACCATCCAATGGTTGGATTTAATCTTTGGTCCATAATACATCCCAACTAGCACAATCCATCCAAAGTGCTCAAGACAAGTAATAATGTGCCATGTGGATATAGGTGATCCACCTCACATAATGAATTCTAGTTTGTTTTGGTGAGGGGTCGGGACGACAACACTAAGGAAGAAAAAGTTAAGATCTTGTTTATTGTACCATCAAGAGTGAATAGAAAAGTGCTATCTATGTATTTATCTCTTTATTTTATCGTTTGGATGGGCCATCACCGTTGTATATTTTGATAAGATGCATTACAAGTGAGTCCGTGTAAAGATGCAAAGGAAGAATCCAAGTTCTTAAACAAACGTGCCGTGGAAGAGGAGGTCGATGCTAGTAAGAGCCCTTCTAGTGATGGAGAGACCAATAGTGTTAAAGCACAAACCTTTACATATGCTGAGTTGCTGGCTGCAATGCAGAATTTCAAGGCAGAATTTTTTTTGGGTGAGGGTGGTTTTGGAAAAGTTTATAAAGGTCATTTGCAGGACACAAACGAGGTCGGTTAGATTCATTTCATTATTTAATTTCAGCAATGAATCTGAATACTGTTTACTGATCCTAATGAGATGTTCGATTTATAATTTTGTGGCTGAGGACTTGAACTTTATTTGTTGCTTTCATGTAGATTGTAGCTATAAAGCAACTTGATCGCAATGGATGCCAGGGGGTTCGAGAATTCGTTGTAGAAGTATTGACATTGAATATGGCCGACCATCCTAATCTCGTTAAATTGATTGGTTATTGTGCTGAAGGAGATCAAAGGCTGTTGGTCTATGAGTTCATGCCGCTAGGTTCATTGGAGGACCATTTGCACGGTATCTCTTGGGCATGACTTTTGTGTGTTCTCGGTTTACACTTGATAAATAGTTTTAGTCTGTTTACTTGCTTTGCCTTTTCTGGATAGACCCTCGTCCAAATAAAAAACGGCTCGATTGGAATACTAGAATGAAGATAGCAGCTGGTGCAGCAAAAGGCTTGGAGTATTTACATGATAAGATGAAACCACCAGTTATATATCGTGATTTGAAATGCTCCAACATTTTGCTTGGGGAAGGATATTATCCTAAACTATCTGATTTTGGATTGGCGAAAGTGGGTCCATCTGGAGATCAGACACATGTCTCCACCAGAGTGATGGGCACGTATGGATATTGTGCACCTGAATACGCGATGACTGGCCAGCTGACTTTCAAGTCGGACATTTATAGTTTCGGTGTTGTTCTTCTGGAGATCATCACGGGGAGGAAAGCTATTGACAATCGAAAAACTGGTGCAGAGCAATATCTCGTTGCATGGGTGAGTTATATTTTATTTTCTACTCTTGACGGTTAATTTTCCTTAGGTTGATCGTTTGTTCTTATTACTTACTGAATGGAAGTGTATTCTGATAACTAAGATGAATAAATTGACTACTTAGTGTGAAGGTTCATTGCCGAAGATATTAATGTTCGCTTTCGAGTCAACTTTTTGTTGTGCTACTTCAAAGGCATTGCATTTTGAGCCATCCAAAACGGTTCTATGTAGCAGCCATAGTTGATTTGACACTCGGGGCCACATGTAAAATGTTTAATCATAGTCCATAGATATTCTATTGTGGTTGATCAACTTTACACTTTCCTTTCTTCTCTTCATCTTTTCATTGTTTCTGGTTCTAATAATATTTCTATAGAAAATAACTAAGTAGTCGAATATCAGCGTCGATTACGTCATCTGAGTAGACACATTCTACATCTTCTGTACATGCATACCTTAAGCTTCAGTAGGTCTTTTTGCATTAGTTGAATACTTGAATTCAACTTTCATCATTGATTTAAAATAGCGAAGTGATTGATTTCGTACACAGATGTTGATGGGGGAGTAAGAAATTCTTGAGAAGCCTGATTGTACAGCCATAGTTAACATCTTAGTACATCGTATTCTAGAACTGATTATTTTGATGCAATCCATTTGTTTGTTCTGCAGGCTCGACCGTTGTTCAAGGACCGGAAAAAATTCTACAAAATGGCTGATCCGGCACTGGAAGGTCAATATCCCGTTAGAGGCTTATACCAGGCTCTTGCAATTGCTGCAATGTGTGTGCAGGAGCAACCCAACATGCGACCCCTCATTGCAGATGTTGTTACAGCACTGAATTACCTTGCATCCCAGATATACGATCCTAGTACTGTGAAACGAGATGGCGAACAGAAATGTCCCCGAGCTAGAGATATGATTTAAGCAGTTCCGTACATTGCTGTCCTCCCGGTTATCAGTTTTCCCCTCCCTTGATAACTGGTGCTGCTACTTAGGATTAGGTCGCTTGTCCTACCCCCTGACCTCCCTCTTTCTATGTAAATGTGAATAAAAGGTAATGTACTTCATAATATTCCTTGATTCAAAGAAGAAAGTAAAAATGAAAAAGGGGTACTGTAGATGTTGTTGGCCATGGATAGAAATACAGTAAAGATGCTTTGATACATTGCATCTGGTTTATAGAGGGCTTCTCCTTAGTGTGTACTGCACTCATTTATAAAACTAAATTATACTGGTTTCGTCTTTCGATTTTCTTATAATGTTTTTTGAAAATTCAATTTCCAATATTTGTAAATCATTTTTTATTTTGGTGAAGTGCATTCGACTCTTGTGCTAGTCCCAGCAAAACGTAAACATTAAATAAACGAGAATTGCAATAAATTGAAAATTAAAATGGACAAACAGAGTGAAAAAGCAAAATTGTGTTCAAGAAAATAAGCTGGTAATTCAAGAAAGCTTTCCCGCCTAAAGTCAACTGACTTAACTAACATACAAAATAGACACTCCAGGCTTCAACTAAATCAAACTTTTCTCAAGAACTACTCTCTCTCTCTCTCTAAAAATGCAGAGGCAAACTGTTTCCACCCCGAGAAGGAAATTTGATGAAAGCTCAGAACTTCCCCTCTACAACAAGCACAACGGCAATCACAAGAGGGAGTTTTCGGGGTCCCGATTGTTGGTTCATCTGATCCCTGTAATTGTGCTGATTTGCCTCTTAATTCTCTGGTGGTGGTCTTACCCAGGTACGAATTCAGTGATTTTAAGAAAGGGAATTCTATTTTCTTGGGGATTTTTTGCAGCATTTTTGGATTTTCTTCACAGAAATTGTGCTGGTTTTTTTTCTTTGATTAAGGCTCTTGATTGAAAAATTAAAAGTGGGAATCAAATGTTTAGATACATAAGAATTTGATGGCGGAGGAACTTGTTTGTCCAATATATTTCTTCATTCTCTGGTGGTTCGATTATCTGGGTACGAATTCAATGATGTTAAGAAATGGAATTCTATTTTCTAGGAGATTTTTATTGCATTTCTTGAATGTCCCTGAGTATGCAAGTATTCGTGGAAGTTCTGTTATATGTTCTGGTTTCTTTTAGTTTGTTTGGTTCCTTGATCATATATAATTTTGTGAAACAGTGAATTTGGAGATCAAGAATGGAAGAATAATAGCTATTCACCGCATTGAGATTCCGGAGAGTGTGAATGAAACTCGAGTTGATCTCACGATCCTGGCATTGACGCTTCCACCGTATCCATCAATTCGTCTGATGCAGCCAATGAACAATGATATTGCTGCAGCAGAGCCAGTGAGTATGGTAACTGACTGAAGAATGGTTGGTTCTAATAAACATCAGGGACTAATAGACGATACATTGTGTACAATTGGGCCCTTTTTTCTCCACTTGAAAAAATGGCATAGTTTCTCCCAGTTGTTACTCTGGTTTCTAGGTTTTTTTTTTCTTTTTCTTTTTTTTGAGGTTGATACTGGCTTTGATGGGCTTTAATTTCTGTACTCTTCTGTGCTGATTTCTGCGAAGGAGCTACAAAATATTCTGTGTAAACGTGACTTTTAGACGGTCACACAACTTTTTTCTGTTAGTCTCCAATTTTCATCGTACCTAGTCGAATTCGTGTAAAACGAGAAGGGGTCCTATCTGTGGTTCATACCAAAGTTTAGCAATTAGAGAAACGAGACATGAATATATCTACACATTCTGACATATATTTTCTTGTCAAATGTTGCACGGAGATACTTGAACCCAGAAACCATAGTAGTTCTAATATTAGCTTAATCATCTCATTTTAAAAGTAGAGCTCAAGTAGAAATATACTTTCTACTTGTTTTCCAAATAATTCGGTGATAAGTGAAAATCTATTGGGCCATGAAAAGTAGGGGGAAAGCGATGGGTATTGGGCCAACATGAGAATCTGATGTGAGAGTGAGAAGATAAGATGGTCTCTGCAACTCACGTGCCGTGGCCCTACCACTGATCACAAGATAAGATAAACATCTTTGTGTAATTAAACTGACAAGGAAAGTAATTATGGTATCACATTTGCACAACTAAAAATTTATATCTTTAAACGGTTAAAAGTAATTATAGTGTTGACCTAATCATGATGAGTAACCCGAACTCTTATGTATTATATTTATTTCAGTATGCATTGTTCCAAGATTTTTTCACAACATGCTTTGCAAGATAATGACTCGTTTGATGCATCAATCTTGAAATTCATGTTTTCATTTGAGTCGAAATCAAATCGAATTGCTCAATGAAACTTAGTATGCTTTGATACCAAATCATATATTATTATGCCTTTGTATCAATTGTTTTATCTTTTAGAGGAGAAAATATTGTTGTGTAGGCCTACATCAAGACGAGTCCACATGGCCCGACTCCCCTCTTGACGTATGGGCTCTTAACTCTGCCAGATTAGCAAAACATATATTTCCAATGCTTTGTATAATATTAAGTAAAATTATTATTCGAAAGCTCAAACATTATGTGCCATAGGCCATGCCACTGCCAAGTAGGGCACCCCTTGACACAAAAACTCCATGCTTCTTCCACCTCAAATGCTTCATCTGTCGCATGCTATGTTTCTTGTCCTCAACCTACGACTTTTCCCAGTCTGTAAAATATCCAATGTACATATTTGACATAGAGAATTAAATTGCATTAATGGACAAAAACTTGTGTGGTATCCAAGATTCGTGAAAATTACTATCGAGACCTTTTCCAGATAGTAGAATAAGTCGTGATGGAGTAAAAACCTAACATTATTATCATATAGGTTTGACTCGTAATTACATAATGGTACTAGAACTTACTATTATTTTGATCGTAAGTGTGCCAAAGGTGGACTATAGAATCCGACCTCATCAAGAAAATGATGTGTCTGTGAAAGAATATGCGCATTAAGTGGAAGCAAAATAGGGGCATGTTGTCCCGAATATCACAATATGACTATATCGAATAACTTTGACGGGTTGTTATAATTAGTGAAGAAAAAAATTAAATTCTTATTCATTAAACTGTCAGAGCAAAAAAGTGCACGAAGCCCATTACGGTGGAAATCGGTGGAGGGAATGCCACAAGAACCAAGGAATGACAGGCAGCAATAGTAAACAGTAGAATGAAATCAAGAAAACTTGCTTTCCAGTAAAAACAACAGTTTTAGAATTAGGCATGGGATTAGTGTTTGTGCCATGTGAATTGTAGGTGTACAAGCATGGGATGCCAGCCCTTTACTACAATCATTCTCCCCTTTTGTTCTTAGCCTTTTCGCCATTAAAAAGTATTCTCCAACACAGTTTCTTCTTGTCGATTCACACAGAAATACACTTCTGCTTATAGCAGTTTGAAGACAGGCAAGTTCTTTCTTTAAGGTATTTCCTTAAAACTTCATTAAATGTGTAATAGTTTATGGCTTATTTAGTACGGTAGTCACAAGGTTGATAAGTTACACACTCGGAAAACATGTTTTGGTCTTTTGCATCCATAACTCAAAATAGGCGACCTTACGCCGCCGACAGCTACACATTGGTCGAGACTCAGGATTTTGTTTATCTAAGTGACCGGTAGACCCATCTCAGCCTAATTTAACATATGCTTGAACTCCCGATCAACCTACGCATCTTGGCATAGAACACAATGATCAGCACTAGTTGACGGTGTATAGTGTTCATTTTCGTTTAGTATTTTCTTTATTTGTGTCGGTCGCTTTCATGGACAGCAAAGATTTTTAATTCATGAACTACTCAGACTTGGACATTTACAAAATTGAAGCTTTTTAGGTGCTCTTCATAGTGTTTGGCCATTTATGGTGAAACTACACAAAAGCAGATGGCATTGTCTTGACCAAACTGCCCTTCAAAATGTGAGGTCCTTGGGCTTCCAAATAGTCAAGAATCCAAAATATGAAAAAATTCACACATCTTTTTGATTAATGTTACTGTGTGAAATACCACATAGACCCCTATATTTTCACATGCAGAAGAATACCAAAACATCACTCTCAGGCCCCCAAGTCCAGCCCTTCTCAATTGTCTGTCCCACATGCAAGTTGTATCAACATCCAGGAAGAAAAATCTTCTGCTAATGAGCCAATTTACACACAAGAAGATCCAGTCGATGACAGTATTGGACAGGACGTGACAATACTGTTAGATAAGACCAAAACCTTTTTTTCCTTCCGTGTATAATAGAACAATCGATATCACTAAACAAAATATTACTATAAAGTATCCTGCACCATTACTGTTTATCCGATGTCGAATATATGAAATTTATGCTCTGATGCAGAGATGGATTCAGAAGAGAATGGGCAGAATAAGTCATCACCACTCGGACAGCCTATGCCGAGGGACTCCCGGGGTTCTTTAGAAGTGTTCAATCCATCAACTTATTCTTCTTCTTCTGCCAGGTCGGCGAGTCCCGTATTCGGATCACAGCCCTCTTGGCAGAGCTGGGTAGAGAGGCCTAAGACGTCTAATAATCCCGAGCCAGAATTGGAACACAAATTCTCTTCAAAATCTGGCAGAGCAAATGCTGATGAAATCACCTCATGGATGGCCCTCAAGGTGCAAAATCCGCCATCACCACCACCATCACAGCACCACCAGTTGTCACCGGTTTCTCAGTCAGCAATTATTAACCGGGAACACGACGGCCAGAAACCTCCGGCAGGTGGAGAAGTTGGGGCTGCTGCTCAAAGAGCTGCAGAGTGGGGACTAGTGTTGAAAACTGACAGTGAGTCTGGCAAGTTACAAGGGGTTAAAGTAAGAACTTCTGGAGATGATCCCAATAAACCAGGAAATTCGAGGAGGGATTCCGGTAACTCTGTCCGGAGCTCCGGCGATTCTGATGATGGAATGGGTAAGATTCATTCAAGAACTCTATAATTAACATATTCCTTTTGTTCTAAGTCGATCACGGGCTTAAAACTTTGTTACAATTTAAAAGTTAGATTTATGTTTTTGAACTGTAAAACTCAACATTCAATTGAATTTACAGGTAAAGACAGAGGGTTTCCAAGAGTATCAGAGGACTTGAAAGATGCATTATCTACATTTCAACAAACATTTGTGGTATCAGATGCATCAAAACCTGATTTCCCAATTATGTATGCAAGTGCTGGATTCTTTAAGATGACTGGTTACACGTCCAGGGAGGTCGTTGGCAGGAACTGGTACTAAATTAACTAGATATCTTTCAATATGCGTACAGTTAATATTCGAGTAGAGCTGTTAGACGAGCAAGCAATGTCACTTGCCTAAAGTTTAAGCTATTAATCTTCAATACGACCCCCACATATGTCGAATTCATTTTTGATCAGAGTGTTGACATGTGCACAAATTTCAATTTTTTTAATTGCACCATATGCTTGACTAAAGAAAATTAAGCCCCTGTTTGGTGTCTATTATTTAAAAAAAAAAAAAAGTTTTAAAATAATGGACACAAAACATGGCTAAAGAATTATTTGACAAAATTATAATTGTTGGGTCGAATTTTGACACTGTTTTGGTGCGAATCAGTCGGTTCTTACAAGGTAAGGATACAAATCCCGAGGATGTGGCAAAGATCAGGGAGGCATTAGAATCAGGGACAACTTATTGTGGTAGGTTGCTGAATTACAAGAAAGATGGGACCCCTTTTTGGAATCTCCTAACAATTGCACCTATCAAGGATGAAAATGGAAAAGTTCTCAAATATATTGGGTAAGTTCTCAAATATATTGGTTACGTTAAAATTTAAAGGTTGATTTATATTTGAAATTTATCTTTTTGTTGGAAACTTTTGAAAAAAATAATAATATAAAGTTTGTACAAATCTGTTTTGGATGTTTGGTAAGTAGTATTTTTAATTATTAAATGATTTTTGGTTGATTAAAATTTTTTAAAAAAATATTAAAATACGAAAAACATTTTTTTACACTTATGTCTCGTCTAGTCCATAATTTGGTCTTCACGCATCGTCATGCATTATGCCTTTTAGAACATGGGTTAAAAATGAAGGAATTTTTTTTGAATTGTGTGTAATATTATTTTATTGAAAAATGTATGATTGAAAAAAATGGGGAATGGTGTGTTCAAATTATTGGCCATTCCAATTGGAAGAACATGCATCAGTCCCCTATCAGATCAATATAGCTGGAAATGAATATGCTCCTTATCCCTTCAATAATTTTTGCCTTTTATTCTGGGGCCAATTTTGGGAATGTCTCATTTTTGTGAATTGATAGATTCTATGTAATTAATGAAAAATGTATACCCTTTTAGACAAAAATGCATAGCTGTTGATTTTGGCATATTTCATTGATCAGATTAAAAGTAAAAAAAATTCATTTTTGCTGGCAGAATGCAAGTTGAAGTAAGCAAGCACACAGAGGGCGCCAAAGAAAATGTGACCCGGCCCAATGGGCTTCCCGAATCATTGATCCGCTACGATGGTAACCCACTTATTATGCATGCATGCTATGCATACAGTATCTCACCCTTTTCACTCCTAAAATTAGTTTGAACAAAATGGAGAAAAGAAAAATTGATGTAATTCAAAATTGGTTTATGCAGCCCGGCAGAAGGAGAAGGCGTCGAGTTCAGTAAATGAGTTACTCGAGGCAGTGAAGAAACCCAGAGCAAGGGCATTGAGCGAATCCACAAATCGACCTTTTCTGCGAAAATCTGAAGACAGTGGGCTAGAGAAATTTGAACCCATTAATGGGCGAAACTCTGAAAACAAGGCTCCGACTCACCCTGCTAGGCGCCATTCCCATACTGGAACGAGAAGTTCAATGCAGAAAATCATGGAGGTCCCAGAGAAGCCTCAGAAGAAATCTAGCCGTAACTCTTTCATGGCGTACGTATTCAAGTATTTTGATTTTCATTCTTTGAGTAAAAATGACATGTTTGGCTAAGCTTAACCTTTTGGTTTGTTTTATTTTGATACTTATATTTTGATTACGAGGCAATGTTTGTCTAATCTTGAAAAGTTTAGTTTTTAAGTAAATATACTTAGAAGTGAAAAAGTATGTTTCAGAACAAATAACTTTTTATTTGTGAAAGATAGTTTTTACTTTGATCAACAGTAAAAACCCATTTATTTACTTACAAATAAAGTTTTAAGTTTAGGCAAACAGGCTAGTACCTGTGTTCATGAATGTGTGAAAATTTAAATTTATGCTGTTACAGGATTTTAAGGAAAGGTAAACGATCAAGTACTGCTGTAGAATTTGAGGACAATATTGTTACAATGGATGAGGATGATAAAAATAATTCTTCGGAGAGTGACGACGATGCAAGGCCGGATAGTGTTGATGACAAAGTTCGAAAGAAGGAAATGAGAAAGGGAATTGATTTAGCCACAACACTCGAACGTATAGAGAAGAACTTTGTGATTACTGATCCGAGGCTGCCTGATAATCCCATTGTAAGAAGTAAATTGTTTTAGTACATGTTTGGTGTGCTATACTGTATAGGATTGGACAGTAATGTTCAGTGATATCCAATCCTTTTTACATATTGAAATGGAAGACATAATTCTGATCATTTTTGTTGGTTAAATTGTTAGATTTTTGCATCAGATAGTTTCTTGGAACTGACAGAGTACAGTCGAGAAGAAATCCTGGGAAGAAATTGCAGGTAAGTTCTCAGTTTTCTTTTGGAAGACTGCACACTAAATTGTCGATAAATGATGAAAGATCTATCTTGTTGCATTTAGTAGCGTGAAGCACAAATTAAGTCCTGATAATTTTGAAGATTGCATAGATGATAGAACAAATTGGAAGTACGATTTATATGATTTGCCGTGCACATTTGCAGATTTCTTCAAGGCCCTGAAACTGATCCAGCAACCGTGAGGAAAATCAGGGAGGCAATTGACAATCAGAGAGACGTCACAGTGCAACTCATCAATTACACCAAAAGTGGTATGTTAAATGCCTTCTGAAATGATTATTTGCACTACTTTTCTATATATGGTATTGACTCGGTAATCATACGAGGACATGTGATAATTTCCATTTGAATCTTGAGCACTAGACTTGGGACTGCAAATATAGGATATGTAAATAATGTCACGCTACATTCTTTGTTGAAGTAT
>CAIGRS010048958.1:0-16325 GCA_903798395.1 Fraxinus floribunda | reverse complement strand
TATTTCATTTTGAAACTCATTTTTATATCAGTGGTGTTGTATCACATTCTAATGTCTAAATGTATGGATTCAAAAATTTGTTCATAAGGTGTTTTTTCAATTTTGCCAATTTATTTGTATAAATTGTTGTTAAAAAAAAAAAAACCTACGGCAACGTTTGCCAAATGTTGCCGTATCTCTCTGCGGCAACGTTGGCAAATGTTGCCGTAGACTTTCGGCAACGTTCAGAAAACGTTGCCGTGTGACGTTCCGTTTTTGTTGTAGTGAATGACTCATATTTGATACATAAAATTAATGACACTATCATATAATTTACTAATATCTTGTCTTTGAATCCATAAAAATAAATAAATAAAATTGTTAGTCTAAGCTACTTATAATAAAGTAAAATGCTATATCACTATAGTTTGTAAATTTAAAAATTCAAAATTTTAGTTATAAATGAAAAAGATTCTTATTTCGATAGAAATAGAGAGTTGTTTTCATTTTCAAAATAAGTTATCTTAATTAGATTTGAAAAATAAATTACTTCAATCAATAAATATTTTACGTAACTATCAAATATATCATAACTCTACAATTCTCTTTGTCCCGATTGGTTGTTTTCACGCGTAAGGTGAAGGGTTAACCGCTCAAGGAGTGATTGAAAAATCATTTTACGAACTAATTAATAATATTTAGAACTTTGTAACATATATATTGTAAATAGTTATGGTCTCAATTCGGAATAGACACTATCTTAAAGGTGATTATACTCACACTATGAATTTTATGAGTTTCACCACATTTTAAACTAGTTTTATTATTTAATAAAATGACACAATAACCCCCTAATTTACACCTTATATTCATGTACACTACAAATAAATACTAACGAAATCATTGTTTTACAGAACACATTGAATTTGAGGTATATCACAGGGATTGGGAAGAAAATAAAAGTGAACAATGTTTAGAGACGATATCCTAGTCCAGATCTTGGTTCTTAATTCTAGTGCATGCATGTATTTTGCTCCCAAAATTGCATAGCCTTCAAGTCCAAGAATGGGCATTAGACCACAAATTTGTGGTATTAAGTCCAAAAATACGCTTCAAACTATAGTTGACATTTAACCTGCAGGTAGCAATGGTCTCTCTTTCTTAATTGCAAGCAGGACAAATTTATACCTCCATTGTCGTGCGTACAATAAGCACGTGGTCTTCCTTCATCGTGCTTCTGATGGAATTGCTCCTACGTGGCTAATGCATAATAGAGTATTATTAGTGAACATGTGTAAGAAACGGTGGACCAAGCCAGATAATATATAATATATATGTTAGACTGCATGTAAACATCATAATAAATAAATTTTATTTTGTTTTTAACTGAATTTCATGATGCCTATATGCATATTATATTTGTATCTTGTCACAAGGATACATGCAACTGATAGACGTAACATATACATAAATAAATGTGTTTTTGTAATTAGCACTTTTTTAAGATGCGAATGTATTTAAGATGATCAAAATCTATACCATAAGATGCACATGTATTTCAAAATTAATTCCATATCCATACAATTACTTAAGCATCCTTTTGTGCACATTCATATGCACTTGTACGTAACACTACTCATATAAAAGATGGAAAGATGGATTCAGTGTTCATTTGTGCACCCTCGTTTTTACACTGAATTGGCTAGATATATAGTTCCAATCTGGTTTCCAGATGTTCACAAGTCAATAAATATCTCCCATATCACTTTTGTATCCACTTTCTTCCTCTTTCTCTTCTTTTCTCTCGGTTAGTAAGTACTAACCCTTGCAGCCGCTCTCGATAACGATTTGAAGCTAACTTAGTTGAGAGAATGTAATTGGGTGGAGCAACAGATGAGAAGAACCGATGTTATTGGCAGTGGAAGAAAGGATGTTGTTTCTCTTCTTCAGCTTCTGGTTGCAGTAATGGTTCTACTTTTCCTTTCTTTTTGGGGTGGAGTGAAGAGAAACCCATGAGAGTGACGTTGATTATAATCTATTTAAAAGTTTCGTTTGAGATGAAAGTTCTGTGATTTAGGGAAAATAAAGTGAATGAGGCAAACCTATAAATTTATTTTATCAATTTGAAAAAAAAAAAAAAAAAGAGTTGAAATTTCTTACTTCAAAGGAGAAGCAACTACGGCAAGCTTCATGTTATTATAGTAGTTGTGGGTGAAACTGGTGGGAAATTTTGTTCTGTGAATAGGTTTAAGTTCATGTGAGCACACCGAAAAAATCAGAATGCACCGAAAAATTATGACTGCTGCTGCTGCAGCTGAAGAGAAAGAAATACATTCATTTGAAATTGACTGTGCGCAAGTACGACAATTAGTTTTGTCAAAATAATCTTCTATTGGGACTTGTGATCCATTTTCGTCATTTTTTAATGTAGACAGCAGTTGGGATGATGATCTTTCATTTCATTTAATCTGGACTTTACTGTGAGCTTCAACCTGCTTTGTGTAATTTTGATTCCTTCAACATGTACGTATCTGTATTCTGTGCAGTGTCATGGAAGCTTGGTCTAAAATCTGTTTATCCAGTAGGTTTTTCGTTTGTTTGGATATATTTCTTCACTAAATGATATTTGATGTCGTTACTTTTCAAGAAATAATTGGAACCATTTTCCTTTGTTTATGACACATCACGTGTCAAATTAACCCATTTGTACCACTTAAGACCAATAATACCCCCCGCAACTCAACAACACACATACCCCCATTTCTTAACTAATCATTTGACCAGCTAGCTTATTGATGTCACGTACATGCATTTGTATAAATGCTATAGCTGGTGAGTAAGAAATTGGATTGGGTATTGTTTTTAATAGGGAAGATTAAGGATCTCTGTTAGAATTCTCATAATAGTGAGTCTTCCTGTTTCTTTGACAAATTTCCTACAATCCTTCTAGATGTTGGTAGTGTCTGTTTTTACAATTTCAGAAACTAAGATCTTCTTGATATTTTTGTTAATTAGATAATAATATATAATAGGACAGGCCAAAAATGAGAAATGATAGCTTGTTTTCTAAGTAACTTCCACAGTATTGCCTAACTGATTAATTGATCATATTCTATTAACTATTTATGTGTTTACAGGTTGAGAATGTTAAGTAACACCGTTTACCTAATTCTCTAAATTATCCCATGTTGAAGGAGTATGACTTCAGAAACGACACTATGAGTTGCTTTTGATTTCTTTTTATCATTATGGCTAGAGAAAGTCTACCTATTATTTCACATAATTATAAAATTCTATAGTTCTATGGAAGCCATATGTGGTTGGTGTAGTTTCAGGAAGATCCTGTAAATGACTAAGGGTGGTGGTGCTAATGTAGTAGCCTACGGTACACCAAGGGTGATGCCCTAGGTGCTGAAATTGTTGGTACCTGTGTGCTCGTTTACATTGTTTTTTCTGATATTCATGCCAACAAACATAGCACCAGAGACTCGCAAGTTCCTGTAAGCACTCCCCTTGTCTTTGTAAGCCCGTTTCTCTTGAAATTTAGACTCAAGCGAATATAAAACATTCATCATATTAGATATGATTAAACGTGACTAAGCGTGAACAAGAATTGTCTTTTGTATCTGTAAGAATTGATAATTCAAAATGTCGACTCCGAAAAATGGCTCGGACACGTGGCCAACAAGATAAGTCTTCACGTATGCTTCTCCCTGCGCACGGTAGCACTCCGTCAGTCACTCGTGGCCTTTCTCGATGGGGGTGGAAGAGGCCCCGAACACTCTGACACAGGTCAGTATTTCAATCAATTGGAAAGTGATGCCCAATGATGAAGTGATCACTAGGACGTGGTTGAGAGAGTGTGTAAATACAGTAAAAGACTTTTTAGAATTAAAAAGACTAGCCTCCAAATATTAGAATGGGCACCCCTCTTTTACAATAGTGTGGGAGTATTTATACTAGAGAAAGGAAAAGTAGAACCATTGGATGGGGGGACACGTGGCACTAGCTCCTGAAGTGTCATCCCATCCTAGGTATCAATCCGTCAATCCGTAGGTTGGCGCGCATTGAGGGTTCTGAGAAGGGCAGCTGATTTGACCATTTGAGTTCTACCATATGTTTCATCAATTAGTCAGGAATTTAACTGGAGATCTTTGCAAAACCAAGGTGTGGCAGGTTCGTGTAGTTTTGTAGATGTGGAGTACGGGCCCTTGCATCCACCTTAATTCGCGGATGAGTTCGGTCCTCTCTTCGAAAAGGCGTTCCAGTTCATCCTGTGCAGTCGCCTCGTCTATCACTTGATGTGATGAATATCACTTCTCCTGACACGGGGCAGATGAGGTGGCGGGCCTATGTAAGCTCATCTTATGCGTAATCACCTTGTCCTCCACGTGGCGTAATGGGGATAAATTCCCTGGACACGTGGCTGGCGAGGTAACAGGCCTATATAGGCTCGTAACAATAGTCCTACAAGTCCATGTACAGATATTTATATAGTACAAGGACTTTAGTTTGATTGCCGAGCAGAAAAGCATAGGGATGAGTGTCTGAGTCTAGGAGTAAGGTAGCATGCTTTGGTACTCTTGCTGAATGGGGCTAAGAAGAAAAA
Source organism: Fraxinus floribunda (assembly GCA_903798395.1). Taxonomy (NCBI): domain Eukaryota; kingdom Viridiplantae; phylum Streptophyta; class Magnoliopsida; order Lamiales; family Oleaceae; genus Fraxinus; species Fraxinus floribunda. The sequence continues at coordinate 11,737 of CAIGRS010048958.1, read as the reverse complement.
CCGTGTAATAGTCGAAGCGGGAGGAGAACTGGACATTTACTTTGTTCTCCTCGACACAGACAAAGCGATTGGGGTTTGGCATTGTGGTGAAGGTTGTTGCAGCGTTAAGATCTTGTGTAGATAAAGCGATACGAGCTGGTAACTTTAGGACAATATAGCTTTTGGATCTTGTGTGGACGAAGTGATACGAGCTGGTAACTTTAGGGAGTTGCAGCGTTTGGATTATGATCGATCGAGGAGATCGGGGTTGGGAACTCTGAGGAGAGTTGTTGCAACGTTGGGCTATGATCTGACCGAAGCGATAGGAGTTAGCAACTCTGAGGGGAGTTGTTGCAATGTTGGGCTCTGATCAGACCGAAACGATAGGAGTTGGAAACTCTGAGGGCAGTTGCTGCAATGTTGGGCTCTGATCTGAACGAAGTAATAGGAGTGAGCAACTCTGAGGAAAGCTATTGCAATGTTGGGCTCTGATCAGACTCAAGTGATAGGAGTGGGCAACTCTGAGGGGAGTTGTTGCTACATTGGGCTCCGATCAGACCGAAGTGATATGAGTTGGCAACTCTGAGGGGATTTGTTGCAACATTAGGCTCTAATCTAATCGAAGCAATGGGAGTTGATAACTCTGAGGGGAGTTGTTACAACGTTGGGTAGGGATGAGGCGAAGCAATGGGCTCTGAAGAGACATCCTTGGACTTTGTGCCAATTATTTGAAAGCTCTCACGTCTTCCCAAGGCAATTATGGAGAGGCGTCTGCTTACTTCCAAGACACGCCTCCATTGCCATAAATGGTAATAATGGCAACGGCCTCCTGTCCCCAAGACGATTCATTTAGGCCCAAGTGTGGAGTTCATCGCTTCATCAGAACCGTTGGTATTGGTGACCTTTGATTTCAACGACGGTCCTGAGCTTTTAACTTTGAACAACTTAGATGCAATTTGAGATGATCCAATGGTTGGCGTGAACCCTCGAACGCCTATATAAGGCCCATTTTTTCCCTTTTACAACCTTTTACCTTTGCGCAAATTTGAAACTCTCTCAAAGTTTATATTTACAGTTTTTACATTTTCCGGCGAGTGATTTTTGAAGGTTCGGGCAAGCCACTAAGAACTAGGTAATATCTACATTTTCATATTCCTCCATTTTCTTTCCTCTGATAATAGCTACCGAGCACTCTAGTATGACGGTGAGCGAGGAGAGACAAGGTGAGGGGGGTTCTGCTATGAGAGAGCCCATTGTAGTCACTCCGGAGTAGTTAGATAGGGCGATTAGGGTCGGAGAGAACATTTGGAGGCGGACGCCTCCCCTGTAGATAGCTCAATCCAATAGGGGGCCTCGAAATACCCTTCTAAAGCAAGTTCGAAAGCCAAAGAGAATTGTAAATAGGTTTTTAGGATACCGTACAGTGTTGAGTTGATTTTACTCAACCCGAATAGAGGGCTTGCTATCCGAGGCCGAGGTGTGTGGCGGTGAGTGAGAATTTGTTCAGGGTCGGACTTAGGCTTCCTTTCTACCCATTTTTTAGGCTAGTGCTCCGATCTTACGGGTTGGCCTCGAACCAGCTTAACCCTAACGCGTGTTCCTAGATGGTGGGAACTTAGATGCTATGGTGTCGGGCCAGCATCGGGGTAGACATGCCATTCAGTATGTTCCATTCCCTCTTCTTACCGAAGTTTATAGTTGAGGGAGAACAGATTAAGGGCAGGTACTACTTAGCTCCATAGGGGTCCCACTCCCCGTTCGTAGTAGGGCTGCCTACCTCGATCAAAGGATGGAGGAGTTCTTGGTTCTGGGTAGCCGGGAGGTAGGACACCATGGAGAACGACTTTATGGCACCTCTTACCGTCTCCACCCCTTTCTCCACTTATAGTGAGTTTCTTTCTCGAGTTGATTTTCCTCGAGCAATTTTTTCTTATGGTTTTAATATTTTTGTTGTTTACAGGGTCCCTTCCAAGGTGCGATATATCTGAGGAGGAGTGGGATATCATTAGTCGGCTCTATCAAATGCCTTTTCCGGAGAGGATTTATAACAAGCTGATTGACAAGAACACCTCATTTACACTGCACGGTCTAATGGCGAATCAAGGTAAAGATATCAGTTCGGCTCTTCTTTGAACGTTGTCCCTCTCTCAATACTTAAGCAATATTTCTTTTTGCAGGTGACTTTGATAAGAAGAAACCTTTGAAGTCAGACTTCGCCTCCATCCGCCGGAGTGTTGTGGAGGTAAAAATGCTCAAAACAAGCTCGAATGCTTACAGGAAGTAGTCTGAGAGGCTACTTTCCCTTAGCAAGGCTCAGCAGCCGGTTGAGGAGGACGAAACGGAGGAAAAAACCTTCATTGTGAAAAGAAAAAGAGGCCTCTACCACTGTCTCTACTATGAAGGCTCTTTTTTCTCCTCCAACTACCGGGGTGACCATCTTGACCACTTCTACGATCCCTAATGCCATAGTGCATATTACTGCATACATGGGCGATGGGCCCACTAAGAAGAGGTTAAAGAGGCTTGCAAATGTTCCCAACTCGGAGTATGGTAACTAGTTTTTTGGGAAGTAAGGACAACGACCTCTCTGAGCCAGTATTGGAAATGCTGCCTCCAGAAACTACTGTAGTCGCTTGAGTTCACAACAAGTATTGGACTAGGGTCTCGCAAGATCACGTCGCCTCATGCAAAATCGAGGACCTTTTGGTTGCCAATAACGACTGCGTGGCCAGGGCATTGAGTATGGGCACCACGGTGGAAGACCTGGTCCGAGGCCTCCGTAAGAAAAGTGAGGAATTGGAAAAGAGGATAGAGGCCTCGTCGAACTGGGAGGCTGATGTGGCAAAAGCCAAGAAGGAGGCTGAGGAGAAGTGGGTCATGACCACTACCAAACTAGATTCAGCTGAAGTATAAGTAAATCAACTCAAGAGTGGCCTACATGAATCAGTCTCCCAGGTGGCAACTCTGACAAAAAGAGTCGACCAGGCCAATGACCACCATAAGATTGCCTCGAAGGCTCTAGTTGAGGCCAATAAATAGAAAACTAAACTGAGGATGCTTTTCAAGGCCTATGCAGAAGAGATCGAGTATCTGAAAGCCAAAGTAAAGACAGTTGGGGATGCGACAGTCGAAAACTAGAAGGATAACTTCGACAAGACCAAAGAGTACGGCGACTTCGCCAACTACTGGGCTTCATGGAGTACTCGGGATATTATGTTTTTGTTCTGCGAGAGAGGTATCTGGAGCTGGACATCGCTTTCTTGGAGGGGAAGTTCAGAGGCTATACTGGGGGTCGACTAGTGGTGGAAGAAGAAGAGGCGGAGGAAGAGGCTCCTCAGGAAGAAGTCGAGGTAGGGACGATCGTACACGTAGTTTAGCCCTTTTATATTTCTCTTCTTGTAACGGCTTCAGTCCCATTTGTACTTGATGAATTTTTTTTTAAGTATAACTGCTTCATTCTAGTATAATCGCATCGGCTACACTCAATCACTTAACCACTTAAAAAAATGGAAGAAGCCAATGAATGACAAGTATAATCGCATTGGCTAAATTTAACCACTTAAGAAAATGGAAGAATCCAATGAATGACAAGTATAATTGTATCGGCTAAACTTAACCACTTAAGAAAATGGAAGAAGCCAATAAATGACAAGTATAATCGCATCAGCTAAATTTAACCACTTAAGAAAATGGAAGAATCCAATGAATAACAAGTATAATGGCATCGGCTAAGCTTAACCACTTAAGAAAATGGAAGAATCCAATGAATGACAAGCATAATCGTACATGTATGAGTATGTGTAATGTGTGGACACGTCCTACCTTAACAGAGATGGCACCCGTACCATTTCTGATTAGGTAAATTTCCTCGGTAGAGGTGGCCTCATGGAGGTTAGCATCTTCTCAAGGCTGTCAAATGTACGAATACACTCTACCTTGTTAGAGATGGCACTTGCACCATCTCTGACTAGGCAGATTTCCTTGGTAGAGGTGAAATTATATTAAGACGAAATAAAAACGAAAACCAGTTCATTCATTTGCAATATTTACATAGCTAAAAGCTCCCTATTGATAGTACTTCCTTAGGTGTTCGATGTTCCATAGGTGAGGCATCATTTTTCCTTCTAAATCCTCAATTTTGTAGGTGCCATATCTTACTTCTTCAACGATCCGGTATGGACCTTCCCAATTTGTCCCCAAGGTTCCTGTGCTCCGATCCTTGGATGATGGGAAAACCTTCCAGAGTGTTAGGTCGTCAATATGGAAGGCCTTTTCTTCATTTTGGCATTATAGTATCGCATCATCTTGTGTTGGTAAGAGGCGAGTCGGGCTTGAGAGTCTCTCTTTTCTTCGAGGAATTTGAGTTCAAGCTTTCTCTGATTGTCGTTTGTCACTTCATCAAAATGGATGCGACGAGGAGATGGAATACCGACCTCCATGGGACTCATTGCTTTGGCACCATAAGTCATTGAGAGTGGGGTCTCTCCAGTTGTCATTTTACAAGTAGTTCTGATAGCCTTGAGGACTTGGGAAAGTTCGTCAACCGAGGCTTCTTTTGAAATGTCTAATATCATTTTCAGGGTGATCTTGATGGTTTTGTTGACAGCTTTGACCAGCCATTGGCTTGGGGATGCTGAGGTAAAGATAAATGCTTTCTAATCCCGAGCTTATCGCATAAGTCTATGATCTTCCTATTGTCAAACTGTTTACCATTGTCTGAGACTGAAGAGTGCGGTGTGCCAAACCTGCATATGATATTCTTCCAGAGAAACTTTGAAGTGTTTGCCTTAATAATCTTAAACAATAGCTCCGCCTTAACCCATTTCGTAAAGTAGTCAATAGCCATAATGGCGAAGCGAGCGATTCTTCTTCCTTTAGGTAAAGGGCCAATGAAGTCCACTCTCCACTTGGCCAAGGGCCAATGACTGGACACGACAGTGAGTTCTTGGGAGGGCCGCCTCTGCACATGGAGAAGCGCTGGCACTTATCGCATTTACGTACAAACTCTATTGAGTCCCTTTTCAAGGTTGGCTAGTAATATCCTTGCCTGAGTACTTTGTGGGCCAAGGCTGGTCCCCTAGAGTGATTTTCACAAACACCTTCATGAACCTCTTTTAGGATGTAGTTCACCTCTTCTCCTCCCGTGCATCTGAGGAGGGGGATGAAAACCCTCACTTATATAAAATATCATCATGCAGAACGAAGTGTGCAGCTCTCCTTTGAAGCCATCACATTTCAATTTCATTGTCTTGTAAGGCTTGCTCCTTCAAATAAGACAAGATGGGGTGCATCCATGATTGAGTGTTTTCAATCCACATCAGTTCTTTCCCTTTCTTGATAAAGGGCTCTGCCAGGTGTTCAATTGACACTACCTTGAGTAGCTTTGAGTCCTTGCTACTAGCCAATTTTGATAAAGCATCCACATGGGAGTTCTCATGGCGTAGAACTTGCATCAATTCGATTTTCTCAAAGTTGGGAAGCAAATCCATAACCAGTTTCAGATATGCTGCCATGTGCTTGTCTCTGGCTACAAAGTTCTCGTTGACTTGATTCACCACCAACTGCGAATCACTACTGATAATCAACCTCTTCACTTGGAATTCTCTGGCCAACTGAAGTCCAACCAGGAGAGTTTCTTTTCAGCTACATTGTTGGAAGCCTTGAACCCGACTCTTACTGCGCAGTTAAGTTTAAGCTCCTCTCGACTTTCCAAAACAACGCCAGCCTCAGATCCTGTCTCTCCATAGGAACCATCCACAAAGAGGTTCCAAGTGAGGGATTCTACCGGCATCATATTCACTTCGGCCTCAAGGCCTTGGCGAATTTTGGAACAAAATTGGTTAGGGCTTGTCCCTTGATTTACGTCATGGGTAGGTATGTTATGCCGAACTCACTGAGCTCCATTGTCCATTTTAGTAACATCTCCGAGGCGTCTGGCTTCTGTAGGACATGCCTTAGTGGGAAATTTGTCAAAACATGAATATTGTGGCCCTGAAAATATGGCCTCAGTTTTCGAGATGTAGTGATTAGGGAAAGGGCCAACTTCTCCATATTCGGATAGCGCGTTTTAGCTAGCAACAAGGCCCTACTTACATGGTAAATTGGTAATTGATGCGTCTCTTCCTCCCTCACAAGTACCGAGCTGACCGAGTCTTCAGCCATCGCTAAATATAACAACAAAGGCTTTCCTTTCTTTTGTTTGCTCAATAGAAGTGCCTGTCCTAAGTAGTTTTTCAACTCTTGAAACGCCTCTTCGCACTTTGGGGTCCATTGGAATATTTTCCCCTTTAAGGATCTTGAAGAAGGGTAAAAACTTTTCAGTGGCCCTTGAGATGAAACGATTGAGTGCGACTATCCTACCAGTGAGCCGTTGCACCTCCTTGGGCTTCTGTAGTGACCTCATTTCAACAAAAGCCCTAATCTTTTCTAGGTTGGCCTCTATCCCTCTTCGATTCACGATGTAGCTCGGGAACTTCCTTGAGGCCACACCGAAAGCACATTTAAGGGGGTTCAGCCTCATACGATATCCCTTCAGTATTTGGAAAGCTTCGTCCAGATGCTTTATATGTTCCTTGGCTTGGAGGCTTTTCACTAGCATGTCATCAACTTAGACTTCCATCGTTCTGCCAAGTTGATTAGCAAACAATTTATTTGCCAATTTTTAGTAGGTGGCCCCAACATTTGGTAGGTTATAGTTGAGCCACATCGGCATGAGGGTGTTTTTATTGATAAGGGAAAAAAAACGCTTTGCACCAAGAATATGGTTCCTGGTGAAGCTATTTACAATAAGAAATGAATCTCTATTGAGGTTTGTATTTGAGTTTATGTATATTCTGTGTATATTCATTTTAATTTGTTTATAATATTTCTTGATGACTGAAGATGAGATTTTTATTTAATATATGTGTATGGCTTTTAGGATACTTAGTTGCAATAGATTCTTGATTTTATTTAAAGCATATTGTTATGGATAAATGTTTGATAAATCAATTTCTTTGGCTGATTAGTGTAATATCAGTGGTTCCTTACCTATCATATAGTCAAATGTCCTTGCTCTGAGCATATTTGGCTAAGCTTAAGTTTACTTATATTTATATGTTTAGCCCATTGTGTCAAGTGCATTTTGGAATAGCAGATTAATAGAAAATTCGTGGTTAAAAAATAAGGAGAATTTTTAGATTTGCGTGTAATATTATTTTATTAAAGAATGTGTGGTAAAAAAGAAGAGAAATAAAATGTATTTTAGAAAAAATAGGAATCACACAAGGAATAAATAAATAAGTTTGTTTTGTAATAATCACATTTTTTATTGGTCAATGTTGTAACTTGTTTTTATTTAAAGGTAAGAAACGTAAACGTGTTTGTAAACTATTTACCTTTATTAAGCGTAGCCAAGATTGCTCCTCGTGTTGAATAAGGTGGCCTTTGTATTTGGTTTTGGCTCATTGTTTAGTTAAATGCATCCGGCTGTCCACTTGTATATTCAAAGAGTTATTACTTTCCATGATTTTAGCTATTTTTATTTTTGGTGTTGATAAATGTATTTTATTTAATGGGATAGAATGAAGATGTAACAAAGGTTGAATACAAAGTATGGAATACTTTTCGCTCGAATTTGGCAGCAGCCATTCTTGGTGGAGTCGATGATATTCGGATTGTAAGTTTGTGATTTTTGCTATTCCAGGATTTATTTGTATCTCTTACCCTCATAAGATGTGTGTTTTTATTATTAATGTTGATGCATTTTATATGTCCAATAATCTCATCTACACAATTTATTTTGTGGTATATTTATTTGTTTAGAAACTTGGTGCTCGTGTCCTTTATCTTAGAGCTACTTCAAGAACAATTATTTCTCATGTATCTAATCTTGTGGGTCCTAAGTAATTTTCCTTGTGGGAGCCATATCAATTCTCCATATGTTTCATGGAGTGGTGCTCATGAAATCCTGTTTGTAATTTACATTATTTGTAGACTGGAGTGGTGTATGCAGTGGAATTTTCTAAAAGAAGTGGTAGGGACTTGGTCAACATGGTGAAGAAGAGGACGAATGTTATTCTTTTTTTTTTTTAATCATGTTTGCAACCATGATTAAATCATCCATCAAAAACAAATTTTTTGCACAGAATCTGAACAAGGTGTTGCTCAAGCCGTCATACGAGGGAAATAGACATTGAAAAGGAACCACGGCCAAGCATTACAGAAAATGTCAAAAGTCTAGTACGACAGATGTTGGAGCCACATCCAAAACTTCGACTCACTACAAAAACAAGTTGTTGGAAAAATATTGTTCGCGTTTGCTATGTTATTTAATGAATATAAAATCCTTCTTCATTATACTTGAAATTAGTTTTGTTCGGACAACCACCATTCTCTAATCTTTTATTTCGTGCTTTGTGCAATTTACATATTTCTTGGGGCTTCAGTGTTATTTTGCTCTGGTTACCTTTTTTTACCAAATCTTGAAATTTTATCATTTTATTTATCAACACAATTCTTTTGCTCTTGATTTGTGTCCCATTAAGCATGTATAATTGATTCCTCTCCAAAGTAAATCCAGTTTCGAAGAAAACTTAAAAATACCTAATAATTTAAAAATTTCATTGTTCAACACAAAGTGTCTAGCTTGTTATTAGTTGATTACAATAACTATCAAACAAGTTGGCCATGAGACCCATGCTCCACAAAGCAAATAATGATATTTGCATTATTGGATTGAGTGGAGTAGATGTTGTACTAGATAATGGGTAATAGTTTTCAGGTCCACTGATGATGTTACTTTTTAGATATGCAGTTTCTGTTTTCTTGGTAATTGATAAAGAAAAAATGTGTCTAAACATTTATTCTTTCTAAGAGAGTTTATTCCTACTGTAATTTTGTTGAGACATGGCTTTTGAAATCTATATTTGTGTACCCAGCTTAGATTCCTTGCTCTTTGTTTATTGTAAGATAAACTATCTTAGACTCCCTCCCCTTCTTTAGCGAGCGGATTATGGCAGCTTATGCTACAATCTTCTATAGATTTGATCATGGGAAAGCTAAGTCCAATATATTCTACAGATGGAAACTTTTAGTTAGGCCACTATTCTAAATTAATTACAGTATCCACAAAGGAAATCATTTGAGGTAAAAGGAAAATTACTATAGAGTTGGTTATTGAGTATTTTGCTTCAAACTGCTATTGCTGGAGGCAGCAAGGAACCCTAAATATTTGTTTGTTCTAACAATGATATTGATGAAGATTTCCTTGAGACTTGAGATGCCCTGAAACTTGGATCATATTTGAAGCATATACGATTTATGCTTGTCCTAAAGAATAATTGTTTCTTTTAAAAGAACACGACTTCAAATTGCAAAGAATACTCCAAATGTTCCTCTTCGAGATGTTGTCAAGTCAAGACTCAAGCAATTCTTGTTGATGAATTGGTCCAAGAGGAAGGCTTTGAGGGTTGTTTATCATTACAGTTTCTATTGTTATTTTCTACAGTGAAAATGTTTCAAAAAATATTCGAGCTTCGGTTTCTATGATTAGATAATTGTTGATTTCTTCCCCCAACGAAGAAGTCGATCAAAAACATAAAAGAGATGTTTGCTAAGATAGGCACTGACAATGATTGAATTATTTCAACTGAAGAACTGATGGTTGGATTACAAAATTTCAATTCGCAGCTAGCAGAGTCTGAAGTACAACTGCTTATTAAAGTTGTGAGTCTACAACCTACCTTGTATGAATGCAAGATGGAAGAATCAGATATGATGAATTTGTTGCTACAATGAAAACGAGTACAGGAGAAGGCTTATCGGCATTACTCAAGAGGGAGATTCAATAGTCTAAGCATAAATTTCATAAAAAAAATGGTTCCATTAACTTGTGTGAGTAAATATGCACAAGTTCTTTTCGTTTATCAGTATAAAGTATCGAGGCATTGCAAATTCGTTTCACTCTTGATTTCTTCTCATTATTTGCGGGATTCCTTCTATTAGATGGGGTTCCATCGATTTGGGGCTTACAATGATCATGGACGAGACAAGTACATCTGATTAGCTTCTTCAAATTGTATATTTAGTAAAAATAGTCTTGTAAGCAATGAATATTCCACGTATGCATTGAATGTTTAAAAAGAAGTCACCAAAGAAAAAAGAGGTATAAATCTATTTTGCAGACACGCTAATATTACCTTAAATATGACAAAGATCGTGCATTGTAAAGGCATATGCTTAGTATTTGAATAGAAGATTTAATGATTAGGTATTAATGAAAATTAATGAAACGTAATTATTATGTCGTAATGTCTTTTACTTCTATCCATAATTTAATAAACTATGGTGTTCGTACAATGTAGTAATATCTAGCATTTATAGTCACGGACAAAAAAGTAAAATAAAAATAAAAATAGAACTTCTTAGTCTAAGCTACTTATAATTGAAGTAGCTTTACTCTATTTTAACTAGTAAATTCAAAAGTTTATATTTTTACTTATAATTGAAAACTAGTAGGAGAGAGTCATAAAATAAACAGGTAAATTTTAATTAGGTTTGTAAATAATATTCCTATATCGATTAATAATTTTATATAATTACCAAATACACGTTTGCCCTAACTTTCCGAAACTATATAGAGAACTAATAATTACAGAGTTTTGGACTTTTTAATACTTACCAAGTGGAAATTGAGACAATCTCAATTGTAGATTTTTCAAAATTTTCTTAAAATACTTACAGAGAGTGGATTGGTGCAATATTTATAAGGTAATTACATTCACATCACAATTTTTATTTATTATACCATATTTTAATTGCACTTAAAGTTCTTAATCTTTAATTATTATAGCATTTATGTCCGTAACGATGTTTCATAGCACTCTTATCTCAAACTTTCCATTAGTCAACATATTGTTATTTGATAATAGTTTATGGCCAAAAAAATCCATTGAAAGAGCGTATAACAACTTATTTTTCACATCATATTTATAAAAAAGGAAGTACAAGAAAAATACTTTTTTTCTTAGTTCAAAGCAAGAAAATAAAATATTTTAGCACAAATCATCATAAAAAACATGTACTACAAAATAATAAAATGTTGAAGCTAAGAATTCGATAAAAAAAAATTAAGAAAATAATTGCTATGACGAGCAAAAATTGAGTAGTTTAACTACAATTAAAATGTAGTGAAATAAATAAAATTTGTGGTGTCAATATAACCACCTTATTTATAATCAAATTAAATAAAATGAACATGTTTAAGAAATTTGTGGAGCCATGAAATAAAAGTGAGGTATATTGGGAAGAACATGCAGTTATTGTTTTACACAACACATTGAATTTGAGGTACATTAGGGGTATTGGGAATAAAATAAAAGCGAACGATGTTTAGGGACAATATCCTAGTCGAGTTCTTGGTTGTTAATTCGAGTGCTTGCATTTTCTCAACTGCAAACCCTTCCAAGACCAAGGATGGACTAGTTATATTGTATGCATTGGACTACAAAGTTTGTGGCATAAAGTCCAAAAATATGCCTCAAATTATCAAATTGCTGAGCCTCAGCTAGATTTCACGTTTTATTAATGTCACGCATAGTGGACATTCAGCTCTTGTTTGGTAGATATTAAAATCAATTTTTAGCAGATTTAGATAAAAATTAATGAAATATATGATTGAAAATGTGAATGTCCCATGAAATTTGTCATTAAAATTAAAATTTTAATTTTCACCAAACAAGAGTTTAACCTGTAGGTATAAATAGTCTCTCCTTTCTTC
>CAIGRS010048915.1:0-11133 GCA_903798395.1 Fraxinus floribunda | reverse complement strand
CAATATATGGGAGGACTTGAAAGCTATCATGCGGAAGAGGTTTGTACCTAATCACTACTACCGAGAGCTTCATCAAAAACTACAAAGCTCTACCAAGGATCGAAGAGTGTGGAAGACTATCACAAGGAGATGGAGTTGTTGATGATTAGGACGGATGTGAAGGAAGATCGAAAGGCCACAATGGCTAGGTTTTTGAACGGGTTGAATCGAGATATAGCTAATGTAATGGAGCAGCAACACTGTGTGGAATTAGAAGACATGCTACACATGACTATGAAGGTGGAGAGGCAATTGAAGAGAAAAGGGATAATAAGGTACTCATCGGGTGCTTCGGGTTCTAACTTATCATTGAAATCGAAGTGGGACAACAACAAAGGAGATAGGGCTGTTTCTAGGAGTAAAACTGAATTGCCGAAGGAAAGGGAAGAAAATGCTAGCAAGAAAATGGAGTCCCAACAATCAAAGAGTTGATACATCAATTCTTTAGGTGTTTGGGGTCGGAGCATATCGCTTCTCAATGTCCAAACAAAAGAGCGATGATTTTACGGGATAATGGAGAGGTCGTAAGTGAAAGTGAGAGTGATTATGAATGCATGCCGAAATTGGAGGAGACTAGTAATGGAGGCTATGACATTCTACCCTTACATTAATTAATATTTATTATTAATACTATTAATTTTTTTCTTATCTTTTTATTCTATTCTCCTATTATTTTTGAATCGTACTAGGATTTAAAAGTTTGTACTTAACTCAAGTATACATTTCACAATAAAACCAAAATATAATCCTAAAAATTAAATTAATAATATAAAGAGTTTAAAGAACCACCAAATTTATATCATAACCAAAAGATGATTTGCTTTACAAAATGCGGGGAATGAGTTAGCTTTATGACAATCCAAAAATTTTGGTCAAAAGAAGTGCCTGCTAACTTTTAAAAAGTACTCCGTAGATATAACCTATAGCAGGCTAATAAGGCGGTATATCCACGTCAGTTAACTCATCCCTTTTTCACTACATTCTTTTATTATGTACTGCTACCCTATTTTACATACTGTCTACTCCACTGATATCATAGTTTTTACGTAACGACCTGTAACCAAATCATAGATATCAACTATCACCATCACATAATCTTTATATTCTTCAAAAGTGTCCTTCCCCTCATCCTCATCAACATCAGTATAAAAGCGATTGTAGTGGGTCCAGGTATACGTAACATGTATAGCTGTAAGATCATTCGTAATTCGCACATGTCTGGCTGTTTGAAGGACCTCAGTTACTCAAAGAGCCATCTATAGTACAAAATATAAAATGTAAACAATGATGCTTAGTAAATATGATTGTGCAATGATGTCTATCAATCACACTTGGGCCCAAATCCTTATTATAGTATACCGTGTGAGCTCAAATAACATGGTTCACTTGCGCGCAAATAAATGTCACGGCATCCGTCCTTGCCTACCGAGACTCAGTGTCACGACCCATCCTCGGATCACCCTAGTGGGCCCGAAACGTGACGTACGTCGATGGTAAATGTTGACTAGATACCAAATCTACCACCAAGGCTGACTATGAGTTACTACAAATTATACGCAAGAATAAAATGTTTATGAAAAATATAGTGCGATTGGCCCAAAATAAATATTTTGTGCTCTACCAAAATGCATCATATCGTGTGGCTATATCTCTGAAATCATCAAGCTCCTCAAGGCTCAAGCTATCACAAACCAATATTACCCGTAAGAAAAATTATGGAAAAATATATGAGCTAATAGCTCAATGAGTGGAAAAGTTCAAAAATAATTATACCTTTCCATTTACACATTTTTATTAACAAGTTTACAGCATTTAACAGTCCACAGTATCACAACATATAATAATAATAATAATAATAATAATAATAATAATAATAATAATAATAATAATAATAATAATAATAATAATAATAATAATAATAAAAAAGTGAAACATTTCATAACACTGAAAAATATCATCTAATAGTTATGATATAATCAGCTCAAATTCATATCATCGTCTCGTTCCATCACATGTAATCAACCAAAAATGTACCATCTGATTGAAATCGACAATCCGCCCCTCGGGCTAAATACTTTCGTCACGGCCCGTAGGCCCCTCGGTGATCGAAAGTGGGTCTCAAGACCTCTCATAATCAATACTAGAACACGGTCAAGGTCACTCAGTGATCTATATGTACACAATCAGACCCCTTCATCTACTTCATCATCATTATTCATCAAAGTTTTCTTTATAGACACTTGAGCTTTGTTACTTGCTATCTATTGAAGCGTTATCATAACTCTCTAGATACTTGACTTGATAATATAATTTGTTAAGAGAGTTCTTTCAATTGTAAAATTATCATTTATACTTTGGTGGCTTTGAGAGTCTTGTGAAAACTCGATTGTTGTTAAGGATATGTACTCCTTGTTGTAAGTCACCTAAGGATAAGTACTCTTTGTTGTAAGTCATTTAAAAATAAGTGCTCCTTGTTTGTAAGTCCCTTAAGAATTGGTACTCCTTGTTTGTAAGTTACCATTATAGTGCATTTAGTCTTGCTTGTGATGGAGAGCTTGGTAATGGAGACGTAGAACACATTATGTATCGAACCCCATTAAATCGGTTTGTTATTTTTACATTATCGTACTTTACTTTACATTGCCATTTATATTATGCTATATTTATACTTGAATTTTTGAATTAATTTATCAAACTTGCATATTTAGTTCTCGTATCATGTTTTACATTTATATCTTGTGTATCGAATTATTTTGAGACTAAGTGTCGAAAAAGTTTCAAAAACCAATTCACCCCTATCTTGGTTAGTTATTCTGGAGTTATTACATACTTCCAAGCCCACAGTATACGAGTTCGACGAGCCTCCCCCTAAGGCAAGTGCTCCAAAAACCAGATGCATCCGAAAGGCTTACAAAATGGGCTATAGAGCTGAGTGAGTTTGACATCACATATCAAACCAGGACAGCCATAAAGGGGCAAGCAATGACAAATTTCATTGCCAAATTTGTAGAGGCAACAAGCCTTAATGTACAAATGGAGCTGACGCCACTTCCAGCCTAGACATTATTTGTGGATGGGTCCGTCGAGGAAACTGACTCGAAGGTAGGAGTGCTGCTAGAAAGCCAGAGGGCCATAAGATCAATTGTGCAATAAGGTTCAGATTCAAAACTTCCAACAACGATGCTGAATACGAGGCGCTACTGACAGGCCTCAAGTTAGCCAGGGAAATGCAAGTGAAGAACTCGGCAGTCCGAAGTGATTTACAGATAGTAGTAAGCCAAGTCAATGGTGACTTTGCAGCTAAGGACAAAGGCATGGTTACCTACTTGAAAAAAGTGATGGAATTAATTCCCCACTTCGACAAGTTTGAACTGACCCGGGTCCCGAGAACTGAGAACTTACACGCAGATGCTCTGTCAAAGCTGGTAAGTAGCAAAGATTCAGAGTTGTTGAAATTTGTACCTTGGAGTACCTCCCCAGGCCTTCCACATCCAAGACGGAGGAGGTAATGTGGGTCTGAGAAACTCCCCAATGGATGCAGCCCATCATAGGATACCTCCGGGACCACGCTTTGCCAGAGGATAAAGAAGAAGCCAGCATACTCAGGCTTAAGGCTGCACATTATATGCTTAAGGGTGGAGTCCTATACAAAAGAGGATTTTTGGTGCCTCTTGTAAGATGCACGGGGGGAGATGAAGTGGGTTACGTAATGAGGGAGATCCACGAAGGAATATGTGGTAACCAGACTGGAGGCCTAGCACTGACTCATAAAGTGCTAGGACAGGGCTACTATTGGCCAACCTTGAAGAATGATGCCCTTCAATTTGTAAAGCAATGCGATAAGTGCCAGCGCTTCGCCTCCATTCAAAGACAACCGTCACAAAAGCTAACTGTAGTATCCAGTTCGTTGATCTGATAGGACCCATACCAAAGGGAAGAGGGGGCTTGAATTACGCGATTGTTGCCATTGACTACTTCACCAAGTGGATTGAGGCCGAGCCTTTAGCAAAAATCACCGAAGCACATACATCTAAATTTTTGTGGAACTGGGTATAAAAAAACATTTCTCTTCCCCATATCACCCTCAGGCGAATGGTCAAGTCGAGACGGTCAACAAAATAATAAAGCACCTTCTGAAAAGTAAGCTGGACGTGTCAAAGGGAGCCTGGGTGGATGAACTCACTCACGTGCTATGGGCGATACGCACTACCAGCCACACAGCGACTGGAGAGACCCCATTTTCCATGACTTATAGTGAAAAGGCTATGAGCCCTATTGAAGTAATGTTACCGTCTCCTTGAAGATTGTAGTTCAATGAAGTTTCCAACGAAGAAATAAGACGTTGTGAGCTCGGCTTTCTTGACGAAAGGAGGGAAGCTTCGCAAGTTAAGCTAGCCATCTACCAGAAAAAGATGATATGGTACTACAACCTCAAAGTTAAACACAAATTATTCCGAAGAGGCTATTTAGTACTCAAAAGAGTATTTTTATCGTCAAAAGAACATGTAATAGGCACATTGGACCCAAATTGTGAGGGTCCTTATCGCATCACCGGTGAAGTCAGGCTCGGGACCTTCACTATCGAGAATCTCGACGAAAAAATACAGCCTCACCCATGGAATGATGAACACCTCCAAATGTATTACCAGTAATGTGCCGTTCTATGTATGCACTGCTTATGATCAATAAAAAATCTCCATCAACGGTTAATATATGGAGAGCCCATATCTCCATCAGATCAATTAATTATGACAATTTCATAATTATTATATAGTATGAGGAGCTCATATGCATCTCCATTAACTGTTAATATATGGCGAGCCCATATATCCATCAAATCAATTTATTATGACAAGTTCATAAATTATTATATAGTATGACGAGCACATACGCATCTCCATCAACAGTTAATATATGGCGAGCTCATATCTCCATCAAATCAATTAATTATGATATGCTCATAACGTTTTATCAAGCATGATGAACTCATACATTATGTTAGCAGATTCGCAACACTAATCTTAGCAAGGAGAAATTCATTCACATCAAAATTAAATGTAAGTACAAAAAGGAGAGGGGGAGGGATCGATACACATTGTGACAAAGGCCTATCCTAAATAGCAGCCTCGCCTTGCTGAACTCCCTCCTCGTGGATATCATCCTCTCCCACTAAATCTTCGACCTCTGGGACGGGATTTGAAAGCTCGGTGGAAAGGAATTCTCCCTTCACAGCAGTTATGTCCGTTTAAGGATAGAGCACATATAGCCTCTCAAAAACCTCAGCATAGGCGACCATTTTCTAGTGAATATCCAGCCCCTCATATTCTACAGTCTCATGAAAATACGCCATATAATCATGCACTGCTGCATCCTTAGCCTTCTTCAATCGCTCCTCAAAAGTTGAAGCTTCAGCGGTAAGCTTGGCAACGCGAGCCTTTAATTCTCCCCTCTCTTTATTCGCCGCCTCTAAGGAAGTAGACGCGATCCTCTGGAGGTTGTCAGAATTTTTGGCCCTCTTGGTCAAGACATTCACCTCAGCCTTGCAAAGGTGTACCTCCTCCTTCAATCCCTCGTTTTCTTTGGAGAGGACCTCCACCTTGGACACAGCCTCAGCGTATTTCAGCTTGGAGGCCTCAGCAGATTTAGCGGCAGAAGCGATCTCAGCTTTGGCTTTGATTGTGGCGAACTCCACATTCTGGGCTCAGTTGTAATAATCTTGCACAAGCCCCTATATCCGCCTCGCCTCCATTTGAGCATTTATCAAAAAAACTCTAAGAGTGAGCCTGTATGGCAAGTCCAACCTCCATCAAGTCGACTGCATCGCAAGTCTCAACATAAGACGAGTACTTGTCAGTCCAGTATTTGTGGTTGAGCCTCGCCGTCCCTTGAACTCCGACGGGGAGCATTTTTATACTTGCGAAGGCGATCTCATCTAACCTTCCTTCCCCTCCATGAGTTCTGGGCCTTACCTTTACTGAGAGAACTTGATTCCACACTCATTTTCTTCTTCCTCGACAAGTTCCTCCCTTCCTCAATGGATTCTTCCGCATCGACGACCTTTAGTGTCGAAATGGGTTCGACGAAAATAGGACGGCTTAGAGATTCGTCCATGGTGGACTGACATTTGGGCGACGGGGATGGTCCCACTTCTTAGAAAAGACTAACTTCATCTTGAAAGACCTGCCTCCGAGGCCTCGCTCTCTCCCTTCTCATTCCCTTTTTCCTCCTTATCCTTCTTCCCCGACTTTGATGGAGGAGATAGGGGTTCGCCCTTGAGAGACGGGCCAGTTCATCTATCTGGTTTTTGTAAGTAGTTGAGCAGCTACTTAATGGTTTCTTCCTTTGAGCCTTCCCAAGGCTCCTCAGTTGGAAACAGTTGGGTTTTACCTAGGGATGGGAATTCGAACCGTTAAAACCGAAAATCGCGGTTAACCGAACTGAATAGGGCGAAATAAATCGAATCGATGGTGCAATGGGGCGGTTATGATTTTGATTTTAAAAAATAATTTATTTTCGTAGTTATTAATCGAACTGAACTAAACCGAACTGACTTTCATGGTTATGGTACGGTTATGGTATGATCAAAAGTTTGGTGGTGCGGTATGGTTTTGGCCGAACCGAACGGTTACCATCCCTAGTTTTACCTTTTCCTTGTTGTCATGTTGGCCTGCAAACAAAAAGGAAGTTATGGTCGACCACGATGAAAGGATTTCAGTAATGGAGCTGAACCAGTTGCTACCTTTTGTAGCCATTAATTGGTGGATGACAAATAGGGTCCGCTTGGCGACAACATTCTTGAAATGCCTTCTATCAATAGGCAATGCGTAAATCGCCTTTACTGTAGCCCACTCAGATGGTTCAAGCCAGAACCATCAACCACAGCTGTAAGAGTTGCAACGTCAGTATTAGACAAAAACAATAGAATACGAGGAATAATTAACGAATGAGGCTCAACTCACCATACTCGTGGTACTGGGTCGGCATAGTAATCTCTGGGACCACATCCTCTTCAACAGTCTACCAGTGACCCCTTACCCAAAACTAAGAAGACATTCCCTTCTAGGGTCCCCCAGATGAAGGGAGAATATGAGCCCCAAGTTCATACAATACCACCCTTTACAGTTACTGCCCCCCACTTGAGACTTGGGGTTGGAAAAGGGTTTGGAAAACATGAGGAGGCATATCCTCGCCAAGCGTGACCTTCTTCAAGAGAAGGAAAGCCCCAGCTAGTTGGCTCCAAGCATTAGGAACTAATTGAGTTGGGGCTAGGTTGTATTACCTAAGGATAAACCTAAAAAAAGGGTGCAAGGGCAATCTCAACCCCCAGCCAAAATCGCCTCATTCATTGCTACTCATCCTTTTCTGGGGAAACATGCCCTCTCATCTTGGGTCAGAAGGAGTAGTTCTACATCATCAAGAATCCTATACGTCTCCTTAAATGTCTCTAGTTCCCTCTCCTTTATGTCGTGGGCCATAAATAGGCCCCCCCACCTAATGTTACTATCAGTAGGGTCCTCATGGGTCACCCTTGTACTATGGGAACCCCCATCGCTTCCAAAATCCTTTTGGTAGGAATAATCGGAGGTATCCCAACCTCTGCGTAGATTATGGCCATATCTACTCCGAAAGGGCCCTCACCAGCACCCCTTTTCGACAAGAAAGCCATTAAAGATTAGGAGAAAACGAAATGTGCGACTCAATATAAAAACACTTACACAGGCTCTAAAAACCTAAACTTTTGAGAATCTGGAAGTGGAGACACTGCCAATCGCCAACAACTGCAAAGATGACGGCCTTGGATGTAGGAAAGTTTCAAACACTTGGTTTAGCAGAATTTCAAGAAGTGGAAAAAGATGAAATGATGGATTCTCAAAACCTTATATAGGCTTGCCAGACGAATCCCCACCGTAGGATGTTTCTATGATGTGATCTGGACCCTCCACCTGTAATTCCACCATCTATGTAGAAACCGAAAGGCGCCCATTTGGGTTTAAGTCAAGGGTCCAGATTAGCTCGTGTAACCCATGCACCCAAAATTCACATGCACCTAAACAAAAGTAAGAAACCGTCATCATTGCGCATTAAATGCGCACGTCGCTCAAACCTTGGGAATGATTAGAATATCCAGCTGTCGCCCATTGGGAACCAGCGATCACCAAAACACTTAAGCGGGTCGGCTAGGGAGCCTCGGTAACATGTAATAGTTCAGCCACTCAGCAGAAGGCAAGGCACCTCTTCTAGACGCGGTTTATCCTCACACGAAAGTCCCATCCCATGCCTCATCAGCTCCCATGAAACAGTCTCTATTGATGCAAAATAGGTCGTTCCACGATAATTCAGTAGGGGACGAGAAAAAAGAATCCTCTTCGCCCCATCGAACCTGCGATTCAAAGTCCAAGCATCATATAAATAATCATACCTGGACATAGGGGACTGATGTTACTCATATAAATAATCATAATATAAATGTACCACGTGGCGAGTTGACGAAGTTTGTATATAGCATGCCGAGGCAAAATAGCGTGCTAACGAGCTCCCAACCTAATAGCGGCTCATTCAATCCCCTTTCACAGAGGCCCTAATCCGAACTTATCCCTAGTGAGGCAGTTAGTCAACCAACAATAGGCCTCGCGAAATGATTGACAAGATAGCACACTGCCAACGCCGCCTCCGCATACCTACGCAGTCACATCCCTAGCACACAAGTATAGATATGGCGATCCCAGCATTTATGGCTTGATTGATTGACTAATTGACTGATGTATACCAGCAGGGGCCTTTGGATCTACCACCATCGGACGGACCTTAATTACCCAACACTATATAAAAACACATACTCTAGACAGTGAAGATGGATGCAAGTTTATACTCAAAAAGTGAATATTGATTCTCTCTACTACACTCCACGGCCACCCCTTGTTTATCAACCAAACAACCCCCACTATAACTTGCCAAACACTTCGAATCTTTCTCTTCATTAATTCATCACTATAATTTTCAATTTGATGTGAGTATATGGCGATTTGGCTTACAAAGACGTGAATTTCTAATTTTCTGTTGGCTTTATCATTGGTCTATTTTTTGGGGTCAACAATTATTTTAAGTTTTTAATCAATTTAAAAATCATTTTCATTTAATAATTAAAATAATAATACATATTAAACATCTAAAATTATAAAATATTATATTGAATAAAAAAAAAAAAAGAGTGCCCAGGCACCCAAAAGAAAAAAAAGTGTGCCTAGGTCCGAAATGAGGAGTTTTGCTAACGCTTTGCGCTTAAACGAATTTTGTAGAACACTGTTTAAAATTAGAAGATATAAGCTTTTATAATTTTAGTGTTTATTTATATTTTGTGAAATATTATATAAAAATAATTGTAATAGAATGGGCCTGGATTATCATAGAAACTTCAAAGTGCTATAACATTCGAAATAAGTAGTTAGCCGCATTATTGGTAACTAACTGTTCTCTACGTCTACATGTATGAGTTCTCGAGTAATTTTTCTGTCAAGCTTCATCCTTTTGCGAAATCTTCTTTTTATCATAATTAAACCAAAACTCTTAATTTATTGCCATGTCAAAAAATCCTAAAAAATTGTACTGAGGTTTAATTGGTTTTTACATCACTAAAACTATCAAACTTCAAAATTACAAAATTTTGCTGACGAGAAACAGAATGATATGCAACACCATACACTTGTGACTTTAAAATCGTAGTGGGCTGTAGTTTGTCGAATTAGATGGCCCAAAAGGGGTATATGAGTGGAAAAAATTCATAACTCAGGCTTTATCTATTCCAAAATTAAAAATCAGGTCTCAAATTTTAGAATTGCAAAAATCATGTATTCCCTTAATTAATTAATTAATTAATTATATTTTACAATTATGTTAAATTAAATATTTAATTGTAATATAATATAATTAACCCACCCCACCTCCACCATCCCCACCCCCACTGCTCCAGCGGTCGGTAACTGTTCCGGTGACTTTTCGGTGACGACTACTCCATCGACCGTTCCGACGCCACTTAATTATAGTGATCAATCCGATTCCGGCGAGTATAGGTCACAGATGTTTAAAATTTGTCGGTCACAGATTTCTGTCTTATATTGATAAAAAAAAAAAAAGTATTGGTCACAGATTTTTAATTTGGTCACAAGTTAAAAAAATCTTTAGATAACCGAGGTTACATATTTCCAAATTTATTGGTTACAAATCATATGTTTGTTGATCACAGATCATATTTATGAGTCACAATTGACTTTAATGGTCACTAATAAATGAAACTATAGGTCACATATTTTGAATTGGTTACAATTTAAAAAATTTATAGATAACAGAAGACATGTATTTCCAAATTAGTTGATCACAAATTATCAAATTTTAAAGTTAAGGTTTAATAGTTGGTCATAGAGAACCATATAGTTGGTCACAAACACCCAAACACCCGTCCCCCAATCCCAGTACCCCACCAATACTTGGTCACAGATCGACCAAATAATTGGTCATAGACATTCAGTCAGGAAGAAAAAAGAAAAAGAAAAGAAAAAGAGAAAGAGAAAATTATGCAACCTATATTTGATTCCATATTGAATAAACAATGTTGAACCTTCATTCTAGACGATAGCAAAGAACAAATAGTAGAATGGTAGAAGGTCTCTCCCTGTTACCCAGTTTCAATATAAAATTTCGCTGATAATAATTCCAGATGCATTATGATACTTGGGATAATAGGTTGAAAGAGTTTCTTATTTAAGAATTGCAACCCAAAAGAAAAGATTGCAAATAGATCATGGTACCAACAATTTCACTTAGAAATACATAATTTTTACTGACAAACAGAGAGCAAAATCATGCTACTAACAGTTTCACTTAGAAAGGGATAATTTCTATTGACGGGTAATTAAAGCATACCCTCCAACCATGATGTAACGAATGCATTTGCTAGACAATGGAGACTATGAATCATGTGTGACAACAATTGATGTTTGAGTATACATGTGAAAAATTGAATTCATAACAATATATAACGGTAAGCTTGTGTAATTGTTATATTTAGATATTATAAACAATTGATTTATTATTATGGTT
>CAIGRS010048890.1:0-13002 GCA_903798395.1 Fraxinus floribunda | reverse complement strand
TAATTTGAGAAATAGAAGCTTGTTTTAGAGTATTAAAGAAGGAAAATGTTTTTGTTTAGTTTTTGAAGAACGAGGAATAATTTTTTCAAAATCATATTGCTCACAAAAGGATCCAAGTTCTTTCTCTGAACCAAATTGCTCAGATTTGAGCTTGACTTTAAGTTTGAGATCATTACAAAGATTTCTTCTTTGTTAATGAAACTTATAATCTCACCAAAAGTAAGATTACGAAAAGAAATAGAGTCATTATTTTGAGATCGAATTGAATTCCACACTTTTTCTGCAAAGAGTTTTGGAAGTCCAGAAATAAATCTTTCTTTCCACAATTNTGCAAAGAGTTTTGGAAGTCCAGAAATGAATCTGCAAAGAGTTTTGGAAGTCCAAAACGCCAATGCAATGTGATATCATGATTTCTAGAGCTGAATTTGCTTATAATTCTATTAAACGTCGCTCTACAGGAAAAAGTCCATTTGAAATTGTTTATGGGCGCAATCCTAATCATTATCTTGACCTTGCTAAAATTCCAACATCTAGCAAGATGGCTAATGATTTCACAACAAATATGACAAGGATTTAGGAAGTAGTAAAAAAGAATTTTTCAAGAAAGTAATAAGTCTTACAAAGATGCTGCATATGCCCATCGAAGAAACCAAGTTTTCAAAGAAAATTATCTTGTTTGGATGTATTTAAAGAAGGAAAGGTTTACTGCCGGTACATACAACGAGAAGATTGGTCCATGTCAAATTTTGAAAAAGATAAATGATAATGCTTACAAGGTTGAGCTCCCAGTAGTTACATACTCATCCCACATGCAATGTTTGTGATTTAACCCCTTACAATGGAGATAATGATCTGAACTCAGCGACGAGTTCTTTCCCACCTGGGGAGGATGATGTAGTGCTGGAAATTCATGGAACTTAGCAGTGTCCAGTGTTTATATCATAACTTTATCTAGAAATTTCCAATTCATGCATGGTTAGTGGCATTGGAAACTAGATTAATTTATCTTTTCAACAAGTTATTATTCATGGTCATATTCGAAGTAAATTAGGAGTCAAGAAGGTTCAAAGTGACACCTTGGGATTCGAAAGTTGAAGGGTTACTAGTTTTTAATTTTATGCGTCCATTCATGTATTTAGATACATTATGTTAGCCTATAAATACCCTGTATGATGAGAGAAAGGACAGACTTGAATATTTAATCATTTTGATTGATAATTGAATGGAGAATAGAAGTATCTATTTCTCTTTGATCCTCAACTTTGTGAAGTCGAATTTGGCATATCTATAAAATTTTCCTTTTCCATTATTTTCTTTGCCCTCATCATATAACCTAGGATTGACCTCTAAAAAGTAAACGACAAGTTGACTGTGAAGTGTCTGCTGCAGATATATCACATCAATAAATCATAAAAGGATATTGTACGAAAGATCTCTTGGAATAGGTGAAGTGGAAGATGTCTTCTTTTCATTACAAGGCTAATTGCCATGAATTTATTCTACAACAGGTTATAGTACCATGGCTAGACCCATGGAGGGTCGACCTGTATATGGCGCCTCGACTGGAGTGATGAATCACTTTACTTCGGCTACCTTAGTATATGACCTTGACTAGACCAGGTAGGGATAGTAATGTGGAGTTTGGGCATAATTAGGCTTGTTACTGGCTGTTACGTGGTCGATGCTTTGAAGCCTCATTAGAAGAGGTGTGTAGTTCCTATGAATGTTTATGATGATTTATTTGTAACTGTGTATTACTTTATATCTATGCTTGAATGATATCATCACAACAATATGATATAGCTGAAGTTATTCGGAATACATAGTAATGTTGAGATGACATAAAGATATTATTTTCCAAAAACAGTGAAAGCCGAATCGTATTGACAACTAGGCTTAACACAATTGGCCGATTATGCCAACTCGTTCAACACGTCACCAAATGCATTTTCTAAACAAGGAAGAAGGTTGAAACTTATTTCTTGAAAGATGTTTGCCAAGAAATTGACCTCCTGGATTTGAAGATATTGGAAAGATTAAGAAGATTGAAAAAAAAAAATTCAAAGACTTCCATATTGACGGAATATAGTGAAATGGAGCCACTTTGAGATTCCCTTTGGAATGAGGAGTGGAGGAGAGCTACTTCAAAGTTGTGGTTAGAGCTCTTAACCAATCAAAGCATCAAATTCTTGATAGGTGGGGGTGGGGAAAGAGAGAGATGGGGGTTGGTCCTAGCTAGATAATAAGAACACAAAAATTTTGTATCTACAATTCCAAATCACGACAATAACCATAAAAAAAATAAAGAATAAAACAGCATTTCAAAATAAAAATCAATGCAGAATGTTTCTAAAAACATACATACAATCTATTTACAAGTATCAAAAGTTTTCCCCACCATTTTATTGATGAAGCATGTCAACTGCCGATAAGAGGTTGTATTCAACATACATGTGAAGAAGCATTCGGTAAGAGAGGTAAATACTCCACCATACATTTGACATTAAACAAACAAAAGAAAATAGTATATACTGATTTACATAATAAACAGCAGCATATGATATTCAGGGCTTCACCTTAACAAAAAGTAATACTAGTCTGATTTCGAGAATTTGAAAATATGTTGTGAGTATCAAAGAGAAGAAGCACCACGACAAGCGAATGGAGCCCATCCAATGATGTCCCAAAAGTGCCCCTTCTTCCTTCTATTGAAATCTGTCTCATTTCTCTTCAGCATATCCCACAGTATGTGAACATCCTCATACTCACACGTCCTAACATCTTGGTGGAGCTTTACTAGCCCTGAACCTGAAGTGATTTCATGGGGTTATTCATTGAAAACAACATAGATTTGTTTGGTATAATAATGTTTGTCTAATGTCAAAATTTCTCAAAGACTGAATATATCTACCCAAATATATGAAAAAATATTATGGAAATCGTTCTTCGTATTGATATTTAACTGTTAATTACTTCATAGAGAATTTGAATGAGTGATATATATATAATCATAAGCGTTTCATTCTAGAACCCTAATCGAATAAACTAACATTCGTACAGTTTAATCAAAATAAATAATAAACCAGACAGTGTAAGCATATCTTCTATGTATCAAATTATAACGAAAACAAAACAAAGCCAAAAAAACAGGAAAGAGACCAACAAATTAATTCCGAGGCAATGAAATGAAAAGTAAACTTTAAAAAAAATTGAAAAAGCTAACCATTTTTGCGATAACCAAGACGGTAAGAGACTTTGATCCAAACTCTCTGCATTTTGCCCCACCACTTCATCTTCATTTGAGTATGATCAGATCCAAAATTGATTTACCTAAACAATTATATATCAGAAAGTGGAAAAATTCACAAAAACGAAACAGAAAAAGAATCGATTCATGTACCTCCGGCGGGCCGGTGAATATCGATTGAAGAGAAATCGCGAATGGAGAGAGTTACTTAGTTTCTCTCTCCCTCCTCAGAGAGAGGAGAGTGGTAGGTGAAGATTTTATGCAACTATGAATTGCTCAAAGATCAACTAACGTTCTTATTTATACTGATGTCATAAGGAGACACGTGTCCATTAGGACCGTTGGGACCGCGTCCGTATCCGCCCTTGCTGAAAGATACCTCGAAGTGGAAAACAAAACACGTGGGCGATTTTGGTTGGTGGAATTTTATAGGATTCTCGAAACATAATTTTTTGTAGTATGATTCTTTTTTTTATGAGGTCCATATTTTGGTGCTCATATATTAATTTAAGGCGTGTTAAATATTGATAGGTATGTGATAGAGATGACAAAAGGGCGGGTTCAGGGCAGAGCATCCCCTTCTCGCCCCGCCACTCCCCCGCCCAATCTTAGACGGGGCGAGTTCGGGATGCGGATTTGCCCCATTTCCTTTCCCGTTTAATTTTTTTTTTTTTCAAAATTCTCAAGTTAACAATTTTTTTAAATTTGTAGTTAATTATTTTTTTATTCTTCAACGGGCGGGTTGGAGGTGCTTCGAGCGGGGCACCCCCACCTCCCCAACCCGTTGGGGCGGGGCAGGTTTTCTTTCCATCACTAGTATGTGAAAATGATTTATTTTGTTGGAGCATACTTGAATTCTTTAACTTGTCTTATTTCTTGTAATAGAGTTAAATAATTTGCATCATTTATTTTTGAACGTAGTATCGAACTCAATTGTCTTCAATTTGGTGCAATCATGTCAACTAATTGTAATTTCCTTGCAAATCTAATTTCGTTTTTCATTATCATCAGTTTAACTTACATAAGGTAATACATTGACTTGGACATCAAATCATATTGATAGATGCCATGTAAATGTGTTTTTGTTCGTACGATTTTTATTTATTTTTAAATAGGTTCTTTTAAGATGGATGATATGAATTCTTGTGTGATATAAACATATACGTAAGCCATCTCTTAGTTTTAACATTTAATTAGCATATTAGGTTAGTTAAATGGGTGGAAAATGGATATAATGAGCAGATTTCAAGCAAATCGAAGTTGGATGATTTGATTATACCAAATTGAAGATGGGTGATCGAATTTGCAACAAAATCGAAGTTGAGTGACTTGCTTGCACCAAATTGAAGATGAATAACTCGAATACAACTATGCTTAAAATTAATTGACCCTAGTACCAATTGGCCACTAGTATTAATAAATCCAATTAACTAAACTAAGAGCAATTCAAAAAAGTACATTAGTAATTATTAAGTTCACTCAACAATTGGATATAAGATAATCTAACAACTTGAAGAGAAGAAAACATGCTTTTAAGTTTATCGAAAATTAGGTATTCTCATTTTTTTTTTCACAAATCAAGTATTTTTTATTAAAAAAATTTTAAATATATTTCAGTATATGTTTTTATTTAGTCCACAATCCCGTTAATTGTGTAATGTGTGTGTATGAAAGTCAAATTATACAAAATGAGATTCGTATTGTTCTACGTTATTTGGGAAGAAACGTTTATTCTTTGTCTTCAGCGTCATTGTAAAAAGTCCCAAATCACATGCATAAACTATAGATATCATAATTTTCGTATTTTATTTTTACACCTCGTGTATGTTATCAAACCACAATTTTCATGTTACATTAATACAAAAGTCACAGTTTTGCATGTCACAATTAACACAATTTTGTGAAAAATATAAACGATATAATTGTTGACCTCGAAAAATGGTCGACACGTGGCCAACATAATAATACTCCACGTAAGCTCCTCCCTGAGCACGGTAACACACCGTTAGCCACTCGTGGTCTTTTCCAAGTTGAGGGGGAACCAACCGTGAGCATTTGGACAATCAAGTTAGTGATTTTGTAATCTGAAAGTGACATCCAGGGGTGAGGTGACAACCGGAACGTGGCTGAGTGTGTGTGTAAGTGTGTGGTCTTCAAAGTTAAGAAGTATTTTTAAGGCTAAGAATCATAATGAAAAAAAGGTCCCCATCTTACCTTAATGAGGTCACTTATACTAAGAGAAAGGGAGAGGAGAACCGTTGGATGTAAGGAAACGTTGCTTTGGATTCCAGATAGATCTCCCTTCATAGGCGTCAATCGGTCCATTCATAGGTTGGCAGGTATTAAATGTTTTTTAACATAGTAGTGTGAATTAACCATTTGGATTCTGCCACAAGTCCCATCAATCAGGCTAAGGACTTGATTTTGGGAAGATCTTCTCATAAAAGATCTTAGAAGGCATGGGGAAGTGAATGTGGGCCTTTGCATCCATCGTGTACGGTGGATGAGTTGGATCTTCTACAAAATTATTAGTAGCATTTCAGTTCGGGCTATTGGATTCGATTCGTTCATACGAGTTCGGTTCATTCGCCACGTGGCAGTACGAAATCTTTTCGAGCACACGTGGCAGACGACCTAAGTGAACAAGGTGGAGGCCACCTTAATTCAGTTCATCAAATCATGTTGCCTCGTGGCAATCGATTTGAAATTGAATGATGAGGTGGAAGGCTCATGAGGGCCCGTAACAACAGTCCCTCAAATCCATGTATGAATATTGATATAATGCGTGGACTTCAATGTAGATATAGGACGAAGCGTTGGGTGTTGGTAACTTTGGAAAAAGTCATTGTAGAGGCGAAGTCCTTGCTGAAGGACGAAGCGTTGAGTGTTGACGAAGTCCTTTGTTGAAGGACAAAGTGTCGAGTGTTGGAAACTTTGGGAAAAGTTATTGCAAAGGCGAAGTCATTGCAGAAGGACGAAGCGTTGAGTATGGCAACTTTGGGAAAAGTTGTTGCAGAGGCAAAATCCTTGCTGAAGGACGAAACGTTGAGTGTTGGTAAAATCTTCTGCTAAAGGACGAAGAGTCGAGTGTTTGGCAACTTTGGGAAAAGTTGTTGCAGAGGCGAAGTCCTTACTGAAGGATGAAGCGTTAAGTGTTTTGCGAAGTCCTTTGCTGAAGGACGAGGCGTCGAGTGTTGGCAACTTCGAGAAAAGTTGTTGTAGAGGCAAAGTTCTTGCGCAGGACGAAGCGTTGAGTGTTGTTAACTTTGGGAAAAGTTGTTGCAGAGGTGAAGTCCTTGCTGAAGGACGAAGCGTTGAGTGTTGGCAACTTTGAGAAAAGTTGTTGCAAAGGCGAAGTCCTTGCTGATTAGACAACTTAGGGTTGTGTACTAATAATTTAAAACTTTTGTGTAACTATGGATTTCTACAAAAAGATCCTGATGAGGCTATAAAATACCTAGATGACCTAGCGGAAAAAGCTCATACTTGGATTGGACCTTGCGCGCCTTAGAGTACCAATAGGTCACGAGCTACTGGGAATTCCACTAGCACATGTATATATCATTTTAGGGAGGATGACAACCTTAAAGCCAAAGTAGAAGCTCTTGCTAGAGAACTAGAAATCCTACGTGCTAAGGACTCAAAATCTGCACAGAATGTATCCCGTGTTGAGTCTCTAGGACCCTGCTTTGTGTGTGGTGGAACTGATCATCTAGTGCAAGAGTGTAGTACGTTTGCTGACATGAGGGGAGTTTATGAGGAACACTATAACGCCTTAGGCACATACAAAAAGCCATATGTTCCATTCTCTAAAACCTACAATCTTGGGTAGGGGAATTACCCCAACTTCAGTTAAAAATTTAGAAACTAGCAACCTACCCAGCCATCTAGAGCCTTTAATACACACTTATATCAGCCCACAACTTCTAGGAGATTTTAGAAGACACCTTACATGCTTTAATAGAGGCTCAAGGTAAGACCAGTCAGAAGTTTGAGACTATGATCACTCAAGTAGTTGAGGAAAACAAAGAGATAAAAAATCATATGTCTAAGTTGACTAATATCTTAGTTGTAGGGGAGCGTGGGAAGTTCCCAACTCAAGCTTAACCAAATCCTAAAGGACAATATATAGCACAAACCTCTTGATCAGAAGAAAATAACCTTAGGGAAGTGAATGACATAACCACTAGATCAAGGAAAATCATAGAATCAATCCCCAAGCCTAGGGAACCTGAAAATGAGTCTAGTGAGTCTAACAAGAGAGGCCCTAGTGAAGAAGTGGTGGGAAACCCGGTTAGAGTACCTTTCCCTCAAGCTCTTAAGCCTACACCAAAGTTTGCTAGTCAATATAGTGAAATCCTATAACACTTCAGGCAAGTGAAAATCAAGCTGCCTTTCTTGCATGTGATTTCTCAAGTTCCTGCATATGCTACAGTCCTTAAGGACTTGTGCACTATGAAGAGAAAGCACCATGTCAAGAAAATGATTTCTTGACTGAGCAAGTGAGTGCAGCGATCGAGCAAAGGATCCTACCATTATGCTAAAGTCCTTAAGAACTTGTGCACTATTAAGAGGAAACACAATGTCAAGAAAACTGCTTTCTTGACCGAGCATGCGAGTGCTGTGATTGAACAAAGGATCCCTTCAAAGTATAAGGACCCTGGTTGTCCTACTGTGTCTTGTGTTATCGGGAACCGTGAATTTGCACAAGCTCTTCTTGATTTAGGAGCAAGTGTAAATCTTAATTCATATGCAATTTACTTGTTGTTAGGCTTGTGTGAGATAAAATCGACCTTTGTGGTCTTACAATTAGCTTATAGGTCCACCATTATACCTAGGGATAATCGAGGATATATTGGTCCAAATTGACAAATTTTACTATTCTGTTGACTTCTTGGTTTTGGACGTAAAGGTTGATGTAAATGTATTCCAAGATCTCTATCATTCTTAGTAGACCTTTTCTTGCTACAGCTAACGCTCTTATAAACTGCAGGAATGGTTTAATGAAACTTTCTTTTGAAAACATGAATTTAGAAGTCAATATCTTACACATAGCAAGGCAGCCACAAGAGGATGATGAGTGTCATCAAACATTCATGATCGATGCACTCACTCAGGAGCAAAATTGTGATGTATTTGCAAAATTTTAGGATTATGGAGCATCACCATGGCAACCCAAGTTTGATGATGAGAAGTATGCTAAAATCTGTGTTGTTGCAAAATTTCAGGATTATGGAGCATCACCATGGAAACCCAAGTTTGAAGAGTTGCCAGAAAGGACTGGAGGACAGAAGCCATCAAGCATTGAGAATCCTAAACCAGAATTGAAACCTCCGCCTCCAGGACTAAAACATGAATTTCTCGGACCAGGTGATACCTTCCCTTTAATTATTTCTTCGAAATTGAATGCATGGCAATGTAAGCAACTATTGAACATTCTAAATGACCATTGATCTCCATTAGGCTGGACTATAGCGACATTAAAGGTATTAGCCCTTTAATTTGCTCACATAGGATTCATCTAGAAGAATGAACTAATCCTAGGAGAGACCCACAATGTAGGCTAAACCAATAAAAGACGTAGTGAAAAATGAGGTGCTTAAATTGTTAGATGCAAGTATCATTTACCCTATCATGGATAGTATATGGGTTAGTTCTATACAGGTTGTTCCTAAAAAGTCAGGAGTCACGGTAGTGCAAAATGAATTAGGTAAAATCGTTCCCACAAAACAGTGACTGAATAGATTTTAGTATACTTCTAAATATTGAACTATATCACTAACTCAATATGCCAAACATGAGTAACTTGCATAGAAAATGTCAAGTTTCACATTAATAGGTTTTTGACTAATCTAATGCTACACCGATTTCATTATTCACAGTTGATACGTATTCCAATAGTCATATCATAGCCGACATAGTTATCAAACTCACACAAGCACACAAAACTAAAGCTATAATCTAATTTTAGAAAACAAATAAAAAAACCTAAAAATAAATGAATAAAAATTGCCTACCAAAGGGAAAAGGAAGAGTATCACCTGAATAATGGAGTAAATTAACATAGGGTCAGAACGATGGTTAACGTGAAAAGTACTCAATTGAAAAAAAAAATGAAGCAAGAAATGAAAAGAAACCTAAAAAAAACTAATATACAAAAAAAGTGAAAAGTATACCTAAGGAATGTCAAGGATGGTAAACAGGGTCTGCAAGAGGAATCTCTTCTACCGCAGGCATCTGTTGGCCATAAACGATCTTAAGACGCTACCCATTAACTTTAAATACCCTACCGTCCCTACGATCCTCAATTTCAAAGGCTCCATTATCGAAAACTTGTTTCACCACAAAAGGGTCAATCCACCTAGATCGAAGCTTTCCTGTGGGTGCTTGTGAAGTCTAGAATTATACAAGTACACTTTTTGATTTTGTTCAAATGTGTTTCTAAGAATTTTTCGTCATGAAAAGCTTCCATTTTCGCCCTGTAGATTCTAGAACTCTCATAAACATCATTAATCAATTCTTCCAACTCATTTAATTGAAATAAACTTACCGCCCTCTTCTAGATCAAAATTAAAATATTTAATAGCCTAATAGGCTTAGTGTCAAGCTCTTTAGGTAAATGGCAAGGCTTTCCAAAAATAAGGCGATAGAGTGACATGCTTAGGGAAGTCTTAAAAGTCGTACGATAAGCCCAAAGTGCATCATTCAGTCTTAAGAACCAATTTTTACAATTAGGGTTCACCGTTTCTCCAAGATTTGTTTAATTTCACTATTAGCCAATTCTACCCGTCCACTATTATGGGGGTGAAAATTTATGAATGACCCCATACTTTTTCATGAGTACTTCGAATGAATGGTTGCAAAAATGTGTGACTCTATTACTAATGATAACACATGGTGTGCCAAACCAAGACAAAACATTTTCTTTCAAAAACTTAACAATCATTTTATTGTCATTAGCCCTACAAGTTGATGCTTTTACCGATTTAGACATTAATCAACTGCCACAATAATATATAAATAACCAAAAGAGGGTAGAAACGGTCCCATGAAATCAATTCCTCAACAGTCAAATATTTCAATTACTAAAATGGGATTTAGAGGCATCATGTTACACTGGAACAAAGCACCTAATTTTTTACTTCTATAAGAAGATCTACAGTAATTTATTAATGTCCTTAAATAAAGTAGGCTAGTAGAAACCACATTGTAATTTTTTGCAGCAATTTTTTTTATAGAAAAATGGCTTCCGCATGCTTGGGTATGACAAGAATTTAGCACACTAGGTATCTCCTCATCAAGGACACAACGTCTTAAAATTTGGTTGGGATAGTATTTAAATAGACATTGATCATCTCAATAAAAATTACGTACCTCGACCAGGAACTTCTTATTGTCCTGTGCGCTCCACTCTGTAGGAATCTCACCTATAGCCAAATAGTTCACAATGTGAGCAAACCATGGTAGAGAAGAAATAGAAAATAAATCCTCATCTAGAAATTCATCTCTGATTAGCGATGTGATCGTGCTATCCTCGAAAGCTAGCCTTGATAGGTAGTCGGCCACCACATTCTCCACTCTCTTCTTGTCTTTAATAGTGATGTCAGATTCCTGCAAAAGTAAGATCCATTGCATTAATCGCGCTTTAGCATCCTTCTTTGCAAGAAGGTACTTAAGAGCTGCATGATCAGCGAAGATTATAATGGAGAAACCAATCAAATAAGATCTAAGCCAATCAAGCGCAAAAACTACAGCTAGTAACTCTTTTTTGGTAGTGGAATAGTTCATTTGAGCACTGTTAATAGTTCTACTAGCATAGTAAATCACAAAAGGTTAACATTCTCTGTGTTGGCTAAAAACTGAGTTCTACTAGCATAGTAAATCACCAAAGACTTACCTTCTCTACATTGCCCTAGAACTGCACCTACTGCGCAATCTCTAGTATCACACATGATTTCAAAGGGCAGTGTTTAATCAGGTGGTTTCATGATAGGTATTCAAGTGAGTTTGTCAATTAGTGTTTTAAATGCATCATGACATTCAGGAGTCCATTAAGAAATGGCATCCTCATTTAGAAGGTTACACAGTGGTCTAAAGATAGATGAAAAGTTTTGTATAATCCTTCTATAAAACCTGAATGGCCTAAAAATGATCTAACATCTTTTACTATCTTAGGTATGGGCAATTTAGAGATTAGTTCAATTTTAGACTTGTCAATCTCTATTCCTCTAGAAGAAATCCTTCTATGTACATGCGCTAACCAGTTACTATTTTTGTGGGAACCATTTTACCTAATTCATTTTGCACCATGACTCTTGACTTTTAAGAACTACCTGTATAGGACTAACCCATATACTATCCATGATAGGGTAAATGATACTTGCATCTAATAATTTAAGCACCTCATTTTTCACTACATCTTTTATTGGTTTAGCCTGCATTGTGGGTCTCTCCTAGGATTAGTTCATTCTTCTAGATGAATCCTATGTAAGCAAATTAAAGGGCTAATACCTTTAATGTCAGCTATAGTCCAACCTAATGGAGATCAATGCGCATTTAGAATGTTCAATAGTTGCTTACATTGACATGCATTCAATTCCGAAGAAATAATTATAGGGAATGTATCACCTGGTCTGAGAAATTCATGTTTTAGTCCTGGATGCGGAGGTTTCAATTTTGGTTTAGGACTCTCAATGCATGATGGCTTCTGTCCTCCAGTCCTTTTTGGCAACTCTTCAAACTTGGGTTGCCATGGTGATGCTCCATAATCCTGAAATTTTGCAAATACGGCACAGAGTTTGATAAACGCGTTTTTACACACTTATTTTACTGTCAAAAGATGGAAATGTATTGGTTAATATGTTGGAATATAGCTTAATTCTATGTAATTTATGTTTTGCAGGACAACATGATGAAAGTAGAGGAATTGAGAAGAAATAAGGAATAAAGGACCAAAATGAAAGAAATGAGAGTTTAGGGACTAAATAGAAAATATCCTAAAGTTGGTTCGAAAGTCTAAATGGGGATTTGAAAGATTTGGAAGCTAATTGGTTGATGAAAATAGGATTTGGATGAAGAATTGAAGAAAATAATGCAAAAATAACGAAAAATAACAAAATCCAAAGTTTGATGACCGAATTGCAAATATTCAATAGTTTATTTGGACCACAAGAAGATACTTTGAAGATTTCTAGGAGACAACTTGATGTAATTGGAACTTAAAAAGGAATGGAATATGATCAAGATATTATCAAAATCAATTTTCAATTCGCACAAGATATATTCCAGATTTTTAATCGAACATTGAGACCTATTTTTTGTGTAGTAAACGTCTGAATTAGATGAAATATATTTCTTTCAAAGTTGTATCACTTTGAGTTATCTATCTAACTCACTTTAAATCGTTTAAATTGGATATCAGGAGAGAAAGTAATGACTAAAATATTGAATATTGTGCAAAGATAAAAAATTCGCTCGCGAAGGCAACTTTTCTTATTTGAATGGAATTCTTTTGGAAACCAATTTGGACGTGGTTTTTTTTTTATCTAATTTTCGACTCCTACAAATGCTTAACAGTAAAATACATATTGGGAACGCCTCTAGACACTTTTCTCTCGTATTTTGGCTCAAGAACTCAATGAAGAACTAAAAAATTTAGTAAAGTAAGGGAGGAACTCATTGAATTATGTGATTTCACGTCTTTTATTTATGTAATTTGTTATTTTTCTTATTAAACAATTCTAGGTTTAGATTTT
>CAIGRS010048808.1:0-12949 GCA_903798395.1 Fraxinus floribunda | reverse complement strand
TTAAAAAAAAAAAAATACACACAATAGTGAAGATAAGACGACTTATAATTTATAAACTTCCATTTTTTTTTTTTTTCTTAAACCGATTTTACTGTTTTTGATTTGCCCCTCTTATGGGAAGTTAGAAAATCCGTGCTTGTTAATTTTTTCATTTCGAGTGTTGAAAAATCACCCAAAATCTATATGTAAACAAAATCACTTATAAATAGTAGAATCATAATTGAAAATTTTACTAAGGAGTATATACGTAATTTTGTCGGTTTAAATTTTCAAAATCGCTAGATGATAAAATTTTCAAAAAAGAGCTGGACCGTCGTAAAATCACGAAAGAGCTGGATCGTCGTAAACACCAAAAATCGATGTTTTAAATAACCACGAAACTGGTACCCAAAACTCCCAAGCAGACCTTTTGGATTTTTAATTATGAGTTTATGTTGCAATTGATTTGTTGAGAGTCAGAAAAAAAAAATTGTTTAAAACTTCTGTTAATACACTATTTATAGGAAACACGTTTTCTATTTTAAGATCCTAAAAATGCGACATCATTGCTGAAACGGACTAATTGACGACAGGTGATTCAGACACTATACCCCGTTGATATATAAAAATAAAAACTAAAAGAAGGGTCAATTTTTCCCCAATTTGTACCATTAGGTGTACGAACACAATACTTTATTGTGCAGTCTCCTCTTAGGGCTTCGATCTTATTCTCTCCGATCAAACCAACGCACAGTCAATCAGGTAAATATATATATATTTTTAAATGATGATGAATCGATGATTCGACGTATTTAGGGTTTCAATTGGAGCTTTATTTTCTGTACAAGATTGTCTTCTACGCGGTAATACTAGTAAATAATTCTTGTTTGATTTGAGCGTTTCTTGCCGTAGGCTTTTTTTAAATCCTTTTTATTTTTTCGTTATTAATAGAAGAACATAATTATGTTGATGAGTTTGATTGAGCTTATTTTCGACTTGACACATGGTTGAGTGAAGTATTACGATTTGATAAATTACTTTTTGGGATTTTAAGTTTTCTACCAAAATCTTTATTAATTTTGCTTAAATATATTCGAGGATCTCTTGTTCTCTAGTACACACCGCAAACATGCATATAGAATATCTATGTATCATTTAGTCAATAATTGCGTTGGATGAGTTGTATTACAGCACAAAGAATTTTGCTTTTCTTTCAGTTTTATAATCAGATCAACTATAGCTAAACATATGTTCTGGGTTGGGTTTTGTCTGTGACATTTTCTCTCTGTTTTACTTTTGTTATTGACCCTTATGGAAGGAGAATTTTTATGTGCAACGCATGATTTTATGATAAAGCTTATTATTGTGTATGACTTCTTTGGTCTAATAATTCATTATCAGTCAAAGGATTATTATTATTTTTGTTTGACATGTAGGATTTTCTAATCCTCAACAAAGTAGGAAGACTGCATCTCAAATAAATAAAAATGTTGAACAGTTAGCTAAGGTTCGAGGTTTTGATTGCCATAGTTAGAAAAAATCACGTGAAATTGGGGGAAAAGAAGGCCTAGATGGAGTAGTTATTGGGTCCTCTCACTTCTACACTGTTCAAACTCTTTGACCTGTAAATTGTAGTGGCTAGTTGTTTTGCACACGAGAGTTCTCTCCACTAGATGTTCATCAATTTTACCTTTTTTTTTTAATGTGTTTGCACATTCTTTATGAAGCCCCAAAGTATTTCAAATTCTTCAAATTGTTTCAGTTAAAGCTTTTAAGATTACTTGGTTCTTAGCAATTCTTTTATATTTAGAACAGGAAGCTTGTTTAATTATTGATCCGATAGGACTGTTGGAAGTGTATGAACCATGTCCGGACTTTTTGATCATTTGACAATTACTTTTTATGCTATTTTGCAATCATTGTCGCCTTGTCGGTGCTTGCCCTCTGTCAGGTTTCACTAGTAGGATTATTTAAACAAATAATCACCAAGACATTGTCACATATTGGTCAACTGAGCACAGAAGATTGTATCTGAGTTTTAATGAACTATTTTTCTTTATTCTGCCCCTCTGGCCTCTTCCTAAAACAAGAACACAACAAGCATAAGGAGGAAGATAATAGAAAACAAATTTATGCATTACCTGGCTAGAAAACTTTACACCCTGGCTAAATATTATATCCTTTTCAAACCATCTAGAGACACTGCCATTACAATGATATTAAGACTTGTACTTTGTTGAACTGAAAGCATGCGAACGCTGCTGATTTAGTCAGAACCATCAAGTCGACTTTTTCCGCGACTAAATAGTTTTTGAGCGCTTGTCAAGCAGTGGTTCCTTGAAAACATTGGAGATACTTTGCCTTTCAGCAATGGAGAAGGCAACAGGTTCTAGCCTATTTGTTAATGATGGGTCATTCTTGGAGAGGTTCAAACAGCTTCAACAGGAGGAGGGGAAGGACAAGAAGAGTGATACATCCGAG
The DNA here is from genome assembly GCA_903798395.1 of Fraxinus floribunda. Classification (NCBI taxonomy): domain Eukaryota; kingdom Viridiplantae; phylum Streptophyta; class Magnoliopsida; order Lamiales; family Oleaceae; genus Fraxinus; species Fraxinus floribunda. Next base: position 10,489 of record CAIGRS010048808.1, on the reverse strand, counting down.
AAATCTAAATCAGGCTCAAATTCATCCGTAATTTCCACTCCAAAGACTGTAATTAGTAAAGCGGCCTTGGAATTTAAGGCCAATGGTTCTCGGAAAACAAACCAAGCTCCTTCAAGTGGGAAACTTGCATTCAGCTTGAAACAAAAGTCAAAACTTGTTGCACCGTCTGTTAAGCTTGGTGAAGACGAGGATGAAGATGAAAACGATGGTGGAAATGGGTCAGATAGAGTGCCAATGAAACGTCCAAAGTTGGACCAGCAGGATGCTTCTGAGAAGTCATTAAGACAAGTTGACGTTGGTAAACTTCTTTTATTTCTTATTGTTTATCTGTCCATTGCATATGAAGTTTTGCAGGTCATGCTCAAAATCAATCAGTGGCAGGCTTAAGTTAGCACTGACCTGCAAGTATGACTTTGAGTGTGTTCAGGAGAGCTTATAAGGTGCCTTATAAGCTCACCGGAACACACTCTTCATTTATTATGCCTTTTCCACTTGCAGGTTAGCATGTCGGGATAAAAATCAGAATTTTGAAACTTGGATGTGTCAACAAGAAAAAGTATTTTTCTTGTGCTTATTTTTTTTAAATACCTACTTGCTCTGTCTTAGGATCCTATAGAACATATTTGGCAATTAAGCAAACCCATCCTGGTACATTCACTTATATGTAATTTTTTAACCCATAAATCGTTAGCTACTAATATAGATAAATTTTCATTTATTTTCATCGTGCTGGTCTGTCATGTGAGGGAGCATGACTGATTGCTGTCTCCATCGATTTTCTTAAAACCTGTTTTAAAGAAGTAATATCAACTCATACCTCCATGCCTTTCTGAGTTTCTGTTCATCTGGTCAGCCCAACAAGTGCGTTGGCTACTTTTCCTTAGCTTTCTAAATTTGTCCATATTTCCTCTAGTGTATCTATAGGGTCTTAAATGAATTGGCCCAGCTCCACATTTTTACGAGTTCCTTTTTACCTCCACTATGGACTCGGCTCTGTTTCTCTTGTGATGGATCTCTATATATCTTAATCCAAATCTATGTTTTGTTGCCTGCTCCCTTAGCTAGTTAAGTATACCATTATTGGCTAAGTTTTGTCAGAAAAATGCTCAATTAAGGGCTAATTGAGTCTTGTCTGTTCTGACTTTTGAGAAACCTGTCTTAGGCATTTCTTTGCGTAAGCTGGTGGATAAATAGGACAAAACATTCTTGAATTACTTTTGTCTGATGAATGCAGCTTATACTTTAAGTCTCTATCAACATTAGTGGGAAGAGAGGTTCAATGACAGATATGGAAACTGTGGCACGCCTGCTACAAAAGTAATTTGCATTATCTTCTTCAATGCTCTTGGTATTAATCGGTTATTTAAGTGACATGCAGCACCACCTTCCCCAAGCGATCCTACTGTGAAGAAAGTTGTAGACAAATTAGCAAGTTTTGTGGCCAAGCACGGAAGGCAGTTTGAGCATATCACAAGACAAAAAAACCCTGGAGACACTCCATTTAAGTATGTGATCTTCAGTTCTATTGTCTTTTTATTTGTTCATAAGCTGCATACATCCTCGGGGGAATTTGAAAATTATGTGTTGTTCCGTACTTGTTTTCCTTATTAATTTTTGCAGAACTAGTTTTTGTATGCTGTTTTATTTTTTCTTTCACTGTTTACATAACTATTCCTAGGTAATTAGTCTTTGGAAGTGGGTTGTTGGGGAGAAAAGTAGCATATTCTTGAATTATTTATTATGAGCCTTATTTAGTTTTTAGCTAATATCAACCTGATTATGTCTTCCTGTAGTTTGCTGTTTCTTCTAAGAAGTTTAGGCTACTTTGGCACTAGGGCTCCAATTGAGATTGATTTTGGAGTCCCACCTTCTAATTGTTTTGAACTATGATGCTCGGATTCGGGTGCGGGTACATATATAGGAGTCGGATCCTCCTCATTTTGGATACGGGTACAAGGATACTTCTTACAATATATATATATATATTTTTTAAATAAAACAATGCCAAAATAACAAAGAGAAAAATGGTTCAATTAAAGCAAATAACCATAATTTTAAATTATCTTGTACCCAAATTAACGGACATCGGTTGTTAAAAAATGAACTCGAAGTTTATTTTGTTTACTGACTCTTTCGATAAAATCAATTTAAATTTAGCCCTTGTTTGAGTTACATTATCATTCTTCTACTCATTTTCAACCACATTCTTCAATAAAATAATATTTTCCATCACATCAATAACTTTTTCTTCATTTTCAACCATATATTTCCCATCACATCAACAGTAAAAATGCATTCTTACTCCCAAAATGTGCACCAAACAAGCTCTTGAAGTCAAAATAAATTCTTTTCAAAAAAATTTAAGAAAAAATCAATTTCGATGTCCTATATATTATTTAAAAGCAATTATAGAAATAAATTTAAGTTTAATACAAAAAAAAAAAAGATATAGCACTAATCATTTTAATTACAATATAAAATGTTCACGAAGATAAAATATAAGAAATAAAAAATTTATACAAAAATAAACTTAAATTAAATTAAATACAAAAATGAACTCATTAACTTCATCCGTTGGACTTCACAAGAGCCCATTTTACACTCTCTCATTAACTCGATCCATTGGACTTCTCAAGAGCCCATTTAACCTCTCTCCAAAACACATCGTCTTCCCCAACTCTCTCTCTCTTTCTCTGTGCAAGTTTTGCTGCTGCCAGACGCAAAGCCAAAGAAGCAAGACTCACCTTCCGTCATCTTCTCCCTTTTTTTGTCTGACTGTAAAATGAAGGATTCAATCCATATCCTGTGTTGGTAGCTGTGTCATGTTGTGTCAACACGGACGCTTCTCCATTTTTGGTGAGTCCAAGCAACATAAGTTTTGACAATTAGATGTTATTTTAGGCGTTTGATAAATTTAAGAAAAAGTGATTATAGAAGAATACGTAGCATCTAACAGTAGATTTTGACCAGCAACAAAATGTTAGCTTTTCAGATTCTGCTTTTAATCCAATTATCGATAATTAAAATACTAATTTTAGCAATAACTGATTAAATCAATTCCTTTTCTACTATATGGACTATGCTTTTATTTTGTAATTTTATAAATTTTGAGATTTTAATAGATGTTAATTTTTCGAATTTATATTATTAATAAATTATTTTAGAATTTTTTTGATAATATTATTTATTGTTATAAAAGTAAATTTAATGTTACATTTCTACTGATGATGATAATAATACAAAAAATCATTATAATCAATGTCCATTTTAGTAATTGCATGCTTGCGCAATGATAAATCACTTTACAAAATGTACAAATTTTCTAATTTTGAAATATATAGCAAACAAAAGTCTATGAAATACCTGTGTCGTTACTGCACAGCTGCAGTATATTCTCTTGAAAGCATAACATACCAAACCAAGCCTAGGATGCCTTAGAATTGGAAGCTTCATTTGAAATAAATTCTACCTAGATTAAGACGCTTATTTATATGTCTGGTTGAAATGTAGAAACCCGCAAATAAATTTTCACATTTTACTCCCAAAGAAAACCCATTGCCACTCCTCTGTGATCCCACCAATGGATAATTACGTGCAAAATAGATAATGATGAGGATGGGCTAGTTATTGAGATTTTTTGAACAGGGTGGAGTTGGAGTGTCATGGGGCAGGGATGGGTATGTGGCTGGGGAAGGCAGTGGGATCAGTGATCAGGAGTGGGGAAAAGGTGAGGGGGTGAGGTCGTTTCTAGGTGAAGTTGGAATACTGATTCCTTACTTGACAGTGGGAATGGGATTCTTGGATTTTTCTAGAATTTGGAATCTTTGATTAGCCTTTCTGGCTTTACTTTTACCCAATGAACTAGAATAGGGAAAAGCAAAGTTGAAATGAGATTATTTTCTTACTTAGAACATGCTTGGAAAGCTTAAATTTTAAATTAAGACGTCAAACATACTTTTGTTGTTTACATTTCGTAGGACCCACAACTTATAAGCACTACCAAACAAGCACTTAATTGCTATGCTTGCTATTCTAACACGCTGAATGGGCCTGATATTATTGATTTCTGGATACCTGAGGAACTTGGTAAAAATAGTAAAGAGCAAGTTGAGGCCCAAATAACACCCACTGAGATCTCTTCACATTTGACTTGTCCTCGACATTTTGTTGGATGTAACACATGGAAACCCTTTGAATGCTGGATACTGTTGGGGATATAGGAAAATGTTGTGTAATTAATGATAATCATATTAAAAAAGGATTACATTTCTGCTTCTTTTGCCTGTTAAATTAATACATATTCATTTCATATTTAAAAGACGATTCTCAAACACATTTCATTTGTTATTTTCAACCTTTATGTGCTGTGCAACCTTCTTAATCACAATGCAGTCTTTCTGGCAATGTTCTTCTTTGGCGCCAGTTTTTACGACAATTATTTATTTCAGTATTCGAGACCCTTCTTATTAGGGTTTTTCTTGTGGCCATTATTCAGTGTAATGATTGTGGTTTTAAATTTGATGAGGACACTTTTCCTTGAGATGGTTGAGATTATATATGTCCTATCTACTTGTCACGGCTCAATGTTCTGTTGTATTGGATTGATCATACCAAGTATGATCACCAGTCATTACCCTCGTGTAGTTTAATTCCCATCCCCTTTAGAAGTCCAGATGTTGTAAGTGTTGAACATGGACCAATATTTTTCTTGCGTATTCTATTAGCGTAGTGCTCTGCAAATCATTTGATTTTAATGGACTTGCTGGTCATGTTGAAATCATGATAATTCCCTTCTTGTTTCATCTTCCCCTCTCAAGATCTACTCATTTTCTACATGATTTTTCATTTTCACAGTGCATGGCCCTGCAGAATAGACATTTATTTGTGTATTGTGGTCAACTTTCAAGCTCCTAGATTTTAACTGACTGCATACTGCAGGTTTCTATTTGATGAAAGCTGCTCAGATTACAAGTATTATGAATATAAGCTCAGTGAAGAGCAAAAAGCTCTGTCAGAGACCAGGGATTCCCAAACATCGCAAAGTGGTTAGTGTATTGATTCACGTATTAATGCTGCAAATTATGTACGCCAAATGGGACCTCCAGAATCATATCCAATGTGACTAATAGCTAAAACTTCTCATTTTCCCCACGGATAGAGCCATTCTTGTATGTATAAGATGGAAATGTGTCTTTGAACTCTGCTCGTACTCAGACCCTCACTTTGATAAGCTGTGTTTAGAATATTTTAGTTCTTCAGTTGATGAGATTGGAGCGTGATTTCTTATTTGCACTGTTAAAATTTGTTGGTTGCATGGGTAACCAAGTCTAAAATATTCAAACTGCAGATGGTTCTTTTGTTAATTTGTATGATAAACAAGAATCCATTTGTGCATTCTATCCTTTTCCTTGATGGATCGCTTCTCGTATTTTACTGTAGCATAGTATGTTCTTAACTTTTTTTGTCATCATAACTTGGTTAAATCTTTGAAATTTCACATTCTATAACTACTCACATTTCAATTGGGTTTTTACTTTTTTATTAACATTGACCCTTCGGTACTGTAGTTGGGTCTGTAACCTCAGTTCCCAATTCATCAAGTGGTTCTCAGAGATTACATCATCAGCATTCGAAATATCAAACTCCGTCCTCTGCTTTATATGAACCTACAGAGAACACAAGAGCTTCTACGGCCTCAGTGTCAAGTGAAAAATATGGTATTATTTTGACACCTTTGGTTTCTGGGATCAATTGGAAGTGAACAATTACTGCTCAATCTGTTTGTGACTTGAATGAGACCAAGAATGAATGGAAAGGAATCTTAATTTTTTTTTGTTTTTTTTAATTAAGTGTATCTGCACTGTATCTCTTTATAATGCTGAAGGCATGGAAAATAATGTTCAAATATGTTACCATGTTACAACAGGTTGGGTCATTAATATATAAAATATTGTTTCTTTAAACTAATATTAAGTTTGTCCTGTATATAATTAATGGTTAGAAATTCAACCTGAACTAATAGCTATGGGTACTTCGTTCAAAAGGCAATTGCAACAGCTGTGGTAGTGATCTTTCCTTCGATTTTAAGAGAAGGCTGGCGGTTGGGTGTAGGACAATTCGTTGAAACACCATGTTATCACAGTCCATAACATATTCTATGCTTTTCTAGTTATATAAAAAATCTATTCTGAAGAGACTATATGCTAGAGTTCGGTATTTGAAATCACATAGTTGCACTTGCATTATTAGGCATGATTATTTCTTTGAGAATCCGACTCACTATTTTCCAAAAAAGCGCAACTTTGATCATACGTATTCTTTGATTGTATCTCGTGCAAATGTAATACAATTTGATTGCATTGTATTTTGTGTTTAGGTTATATATATTTATATAAAGTTAAACTTGTAGGTGAATCTAGTGCGACAATTTGACTGCATTGTATTTTATGTTTAGGTTATATATTTATATAAGGTTAAACTTGTAGGTGAATCTAGTGCCCCAACTGGTGCGGATCCTATAGCAATGATGGAATACTACATGAAGAAGGCTGCACAAGAAGAGAAACATAGGCCTCCTAAACCCTCTAAGGATGAGATGCCTCCGCCTGCTTCCCTTCAAGGTTTACATCCATTGCACTGATTGAATGGATGCATCCATGTTTTGGGATGTTCTCCCTTTTAAAAGGGCATGTCTGCATATAGATGAATATTCACGTGCTTGTGCCTGGTCTTGTTTGAAATTCTGATGTTGAGAGATTTTATTTTTGATTGTATATGAAAATACATTTTCTCATAAATACTTTATGGTTCAAGCTTCAGCGAAGAAAGGGCATCACATGGGTGATTATATTCCTCCTGAAGAGCTTGAGAAATTCTTGTCTACCTGCAATGATGCTGGTGCACGGAAAGCAGCGATAGAGGCTGCAGAAAGAGCTAAAATTCAGGCTGATAATGTTGGTCACAAACTTCTGTCCAAAATGGGTTGGAAGGAAGGTACACCTTTACTGTTGCTCTTTCCTTTTGCTCACAAGCAGAGATGACTGGGGAAATGATCCTTTGAATTAGTAAATTATCAATATTATAATATACTTCTACCTGCTGAAGTAGGTAAATATGCTATCTTTTTACAATATTTGATTCTTTGATAGGAATCTTGGTTCTCTCTCCTTTATTACTTTCCTTTGTTTAACTTTTTGGTAAGACACCATGAATAAGTTTTCATATGGTTCTGTGCACTCTTTAGTAATTGAGAATTAAACTTGAGGCCGTTCCTTCTTGTTCTAGTATTTTATATTTTTGCTCTTTGTTGCCAATTTTTCTCGACTGTTAACTTTCTGATGAACCACTTGATCTAAATGTTTAAACCGTTAGAGAGGGACCACGTGTAAATTTTTTAAATCTTGCCTTCGACACGTCCACTCACGTATAGGCAGGGTTCCATTGTCCCCATCAAATCCTCCGCATGCATATTTGAACTCAAGACCTTATTGTGTGTTCTGAACCACTAGATTTAAAAGTTTAAGTTGATAAGAGAGAGGGCCCCATCTATACCATTTAAATCTTGTCTTGTACAATTTCTTACTTTTACAAGTTATCTTGGATTTTCAAAGTAAACTTGCTGGTGTTTAAGTTGATAATGTGTACATAACATATTTTTATGTTAGTTGCTTATTTGCACAACAGTTTATATTGACTATAAAAATTGCTTTGTGGAAATTGATATATTGTTGGATTCATGTTTGGTTACATTGACAAGAAGGTTCCTTGGTTTTCTTGTTTTAACCTTACGTAGCACATTGCAATTTGCGTGACCTTTAAAAAAGAAGGTCCATCATAGTGCATACTTTGAGCTGGCAGTATGGTTCACTGATTTTGGCCAGTCTGCGCTAAATGTTTCACACAATACAAAAATTGTGACCACTGTGTTCCTGTCCGAGATTCACAGTGGTAATTATGGTCGAAATAAATGGTTAAAATTTTGTATGAAGGTTCTATAATACTGGTTTCCGGAAGTTGCCTTCTCCTATGCACTTGATTTTTACTTTGATTCCTTATTAGGCACAATGGTTTGTGATAAATACTGCAATATTAGATTTATACAACCTGCTTGTGAACTGCAGGCGAGGGGCTGGGGAGCTCGCGAAGTGGAATTGCAACCCCCATTATGGCAGGCGATGTGAAAAAGGACAACTTGGGTGTTGGCGCTCACAATCCTGGCGAGGTCCTTCCCGAGGATGATATTTATGAGCAGTATAAAAAGCGAATGATGCTTGGTTACAAACACAGACCAAATCCAATGGTATAGTTTTCACTTTGCTTTGTTTACTAATGATTGGCTAGCTCGTCTTGCTTTTTCGTCCGGGATTGCATTTATCATTCTTAATGATTGAAAAGAAAAGTTGCAAGGTTTCGTCGACAGATTACTTATGTTCCTCTTTTGATTGTTGCTTGCAGAACAATCCACGAAAAGCTTATTACTAGATCCTGTCCAATCCAACACATTTCGAGTCTTTATATTGAAGCAGCTGGGATTTGTGTTTTGTTTGTTATACTGAGCCAATTTGACACTGTATGGAAGAATTGATATTTTTATTTAACTCCCGTTTGACTACATTTTGGCAAATATTCAGTACCACTTTATTTTAATCATCTCAGATCTACTGTTTATCTTGTCTTGTAACAAGTATTGCCTTTTCTAGGCAGGTAGCGTGCGTAAAGCCGTAGCTAGTAGGAGAGGCAGAATTAAATTCACATTAAGTCCTCGTTTGACACTCATTTGTTTCTCATTCTCATTCTTTTTCTCTTTCTTCATTTCAATCGCACAATCTATCAATAAAATAATATTATACATAAATCTTAAAAATCCCCTTACTTTTTAAACACGCATTTTTCCATCTATTATTATTCAAAAACACATTTTTCCATCTATTATTATTTAAAAACACATTTTTCTATTAAAATGGGTGTCAAACACCCCCTAAGGTTCAAGAATTCATTCGGGTCTACTTCATAATCCTTCGAGATGGGCAAAACTTTGTGTTTTTGTGATGCTCTATATCATTCTTCCATCCTTAGGGATCTTGAACTTAAGATATCGAGCTCTTATGTCAACTGGTGCAAGGTGGGACCACGAATTCTTTCAAAATAGTTGGTACACAACACTTTATAGCGATGCCAATCGAATAGGTTTACCCATCTTGTTAGGAATAAATCTCACATCGATTAAATATCTTACTATAATTAATGTGTAAATGTTTTAGAGGGTGTTCGGTGTAAATTAAAATCAGATTTTAAGTGGATTGTGATAGAAGTTTTTTAAATATGTGATTGAAAAGATGTAGGGCCTATGAAAGATGTGGTTGATATTAATTGTTTGACTTTTAGATTAAAATTTGATTTTAATCCGAGCCAAACATGTCCTTGGACTATTTGGCTTAACAAGATTGACATTTTGAGATGAGCTTCAAGTCTTAAAACTTGCCTCCTCCAAACTTCTTTGATAAAAGAATTATTTTTGAATTATTCTTTCAAGTAAAAAAGCTACTTATTTTGAAAGTAACTTTTACTGTAATGTCAAGATAAAGATTGAGCATGGTTGGCTTCGTTTCTTTCATGGAGAAGCTGTTGCTCACTTATGAAATAAGCATCAATCTTGAAAATGCCTAAATAAGCCAAGAACAGAAGAAGCCATGTTTGGCTTTTAACTGAGATAAAGACGTTGTCAAATAACTTATTTTCAGTTTGATCAATTCAACAAATTACTTTTAAAACTTACTTGTTTACTACTCAACTTCTCAAGCTAGATTTTCCCAGAAAATATTCTTTCGGTTTGGGTGGGGGTATAAAAAGACACATATATACAAGTAAGAAGGGACAAAATTCTCTCTTTTTTTTTCCCCATCCACACAATTCTACTCATAAGAATATCAATTTGCTTAAAAACTTCATACTTTTCACTTAGGATCCGTTTGATTAGGAGAATGTAATTGGGTGAAAAGAAAATGCATTTCAAGAAATTAAATTGCGTAGAACTTGTTTTAGTGAAAATTGTCAATTAATTGTGTTTGGTATAATTTTTCACCTGAAAAATATTGAAATTTTGGTACTCGTTTGACTTTATTTTCCATAAAAATTATCCATTAAATGAGTAAAATTTATAACAATTGGGGAAATAATTTATTTCCATTACCAATAAAAAAAATTGTCTAGGTAAACTTTTTCCACCAACCCCATCAAAAAAAAAAAACTTTTCCTAGTAAACCAAGAAAATGTGGAAAACTAATTCCATAAAAAATTTAGTCAATAACACGTGTAAAAAGATGGAAATAGCAATCAAACAGGGCGTTATTTGAATTGTATCTGATTTAAGGACCTTGCTACATTGCCCGAATTTTTTACCGAATCGCCACATGGCGGCCCCCTATTGGGGGGGTGCCTGGTGGCCCAGGCACCCCCCCAATAGGGGGCCGCCATGTGGCGATTCGGTAAA
>CAIGRS010048749.1:0-19887 GCA_903798395.1 Fraxinus floribunda | reverse complement strand
CAAAAAAAAAAAAAAAAAAAGCTGGAGCTGGATCGGGCTACAGCCCGGTCCAACCACCCTCCATCTGTCCCTGGTCACCATAATCTGAATAGATATCAAATGATCTCCGATTAGTCTGATTTCCTATATTTGATCATGTAATCATTTGTTATCTATAGATACGACATAATCCACTAGGCCAATTTCCACATATCTATTCTAGAGTTTATTAAATATTTGCCCAACATTCTAATAATGAATGCTATATTCGGATGTGTGCAAACATGACCATAATTTAAACTCTCAAATGCTTACGCATGAGGAATTTTCTGTATTTCATTTTCTTAAAGTATATCCTTAGGGTATTAATTAATTAAGACTTTGTCTCCCTTAGAAACAAATGTATTACTTGGTTACAATTGTGTATCATAAATCTCTTAAGAACCTTTCAATATAGCACTTTTGGGATATATAATTCACAAATACCTTGAGAACGATCAGGATAATGACATTTTCTTTGAACAGAAAAAAGATTTTATATGTTAACTCAATTAGCTAGAACTTTGTCTTTCTTTGATTGAAAGAGTTTTTTCTATGCCAACTGGCTAGAGATCTATAAGCAGCAAAAGAAATAAATTTTGCTAACTCAATGACTAGAACTTCGTATTGATAACGTGTTATAAAATTTTGCTAACTCAATGACTAGAACTTCTTGCTAATAATGTGATAAATCAATAGACTTATGTTTATTTCATTGAGAACCAACGCCCCATATTTATAGGAAAGAATTAGGACTACAAGGGATGAAACAGTCATAATAATTAGGGTTGTTGGGATATAATGGTTATTCACTAATAAATATATAATTTATAACACATAAAGTAATTTTTACTTACTTTTAAGCTTAACCAAACATCATCCAAATGTGTGCGCTCTCTAAACCTTCCTGGCATATTTGACACGAGAATTAGATAGCTTTGAATGATCCAAGAAATTAGTTTTTTGATTTATATATTGTACAATTTTATTCTATATAAAACCTATATTTAGTGTCATTTGAACATCGATTGTGCTACATGATCACAACTTATAAATTTATTTTTCAACAAATGATGTGACGAGATTTGAATGAGTCAAAATCTCTCCAATCAAATAAAAAAGATTCTCTCAATTTCTTTTTGCCTTTAACAAACATTACATAAGCACAAAATCTCACCAATCGGAACAAAACAAAATTCTCCTACATAAGCACAACCGTTTAAGCGGTGAAGAGATTTTGACTGTTTTAATTCAATTTATCGTCACATCATCAATATGTAGAAGAATTTGTAAATGGTGACGTACAACAAATATTTTCCTTTTAATAATACCTTCTTGTAGCAGTTTCTTGGTCATGGACACATCGATCCATCCCGAGAAATCTAACCATTTCAATTGGTGTGATGATTTCGGCTTACTTTTTAACTGCCGAAATAAATGGTAAATGCTCTTATTGCACGTGCTCAATTTTTTACCATAGTCTTGCTTTTCACATCAACTTGAAGGGTCACGACGAGCGATGACAATGTCAAGCATAACAACCTTAACAAATTTAATTTTGACCTGAAAGAGTTTCTTTTTCATCTTATGAGTTTATGCGTACAAGACAAGAACAACTACCCTTAAGAGGACTAAGTGCATCCTCTAGACATTCCAAGTGCTTAATTTTTGACGATAGTCTTGCTTTCACATCAGCTTGAAGGGTCACGACGAGTGATGTGAAGTTCAACATTACTATCTTAACAAATTTAAATTTGACTCGCAAGAATTGTTTTTCATATACGTACACGACAAGACCAACTAAAATTCGTGTTTAACAGGTTCTCTCTTAGGATGCTAAGTGCATGTTTGAAAAAGTTTGCAATTACTTATAAATTAATCAAATTTTATTTTATTTACATATTTTATAAGATCGAAAACTTTTAGTCACTTTTTTATATATTTTGTAAGACTTATTAAGGACCCGTTTGACATAATTTTTGAAACATTAAAAAGAGTTTTTGAGATCCAAAAGCAGCTTTTGGACACGTTTGACTAATTTTATGAAAGTGCTTCTACCAATTAGACGAGCTTTTAGAAAAAGTTGGTCCAATGTGACTTTTTCTTAAAACACTTTTAAAATAGAGTGCTTTCAAAAACTAATTTTCAAACAAAAATTAAGATAGTTTTTCCTAAAAATTCTTCTATAGGAAGCAAAAATTAAAATAAAAGTCAATGTCAAACGGACTCTAAATATATCAACTAATATTAATTGTAGTGTTAATATAGTCATTGTTTGGCTCCCATTTTGGAGAATTTATAAATTTTCGAATAATGATTGATGGAGAATGTGTGGTTGAAAAATAATGAAAAGTTTTGTATTCGTGTGTAATATTATTTTATTTGAAGAATATATTGTTAAAATTAAGACAGAAAAAAAATTAAAAAATTTTAATGGGGCCAAATAAGGACATAATTAAATGCAATATTTTCTTGCACTTTTAACCAAAATAATATTTCGTGAAGATATTTAAAAAATTTAAATCGAGAATTTTGCTATTTCATCCCGGACAGGCTTACTAGGCAAAGGTTTATGGCCTCAATATTTTAGATGGCTAAAAACAAAAAGGATAATGCCGTGGGTACATAGTGGGGGTAGGGGCGAGGCGGGAATTTTTTGGCAATTTTTTATTATCATGGGTCTCATCTATGTGAGTGTGTTTAAAACTTGTGTGAAACTTATTTATGTTCATATGACTTCGGTGTTCTCAGCCCCACTTATTTGGTGCACTTTTTGAAATTTTCATTTTTCTTAAAGTGATTTTTTTTTCATCAACTAAAAGTGAAGAAATTAATTAAATATAAACATGTTATTTATTTAAATATTTAAACATTGCTTAGCTTGAAAAAGAATTATTTAAGAACCTTATAATGATTAGTTGTTTAGAACTTCAAAATTCTCATAACCGACCCTGATTTAGACATACAAATTCTTATCGTAATGAATTTGAAGTCGACAAGATGACTTTTTTGAACCATTTGATTGTCACTATATCTACCCCTTTTTATATATTTTGTAAGACTTATTAAGGACCTGTTTGACATGATTTTTGAAACATTAAAAAGAGTTTTTGAGATCCAGAATCAGCTTTTGGACACGTTTGACTAATTTTATGAAAGAGCTTCTACCAATTAGATGAGAGCTGTTAGAAGTGGACTTCCAATGTGACTTTTTCTTAACACACTTTTAAAATAGAGTGTTTTTAAAAACTAATTTTCAAACAAAAATTAAGATAGTTTTATCTAAAAACTCTTCTATAAGAAGCAAAAATAAAAATAAAAGTCAAGTCAAACAGACTCTAAATATGTTCACAACTAGTATTGTACAACTAGTATTAATTGTAGTGTTAATATAGTCATTGCTTGGCTCTCATTTTGGAGAATTTATAAATTTTGGAATAGTGATTGATGAGAGAATGTGTAATTGAAAAATAATGAAAAGTTTTATATTTGTGTGTAGTATTATTTTATTTGGAGATTATATGATTAAATTTAAGAATGAGAAAAAATTAGAAAATTTTAATGGGGCCAAATAAGGGCATAATTAAATGCAATATTTTCTTGCACTTTTAACCAAAATAATATTTCGTGAAGATATTTAAAAATTTTAAGTAGAGAATTTAAAGGCTTATGGCCTCATTATTTTAGATGGCTAAAAACAAAAAGGATACTGTTGGATGTAAATGGTGGGGTAGGGGGGAGGTGGGAATTTTTTTGGCATTTTTTTATCATCATGGGTTCCATCCATGTGAGTGTGTCTAAAACTTCTGTGAAACTTATTTATGTTTGACTTCGACTTTTTGGAATTTTCGTTTTTCTCAAATTGATTATTCTTTTTTATGCGTGTGATTTTTTTTTTCATCAACTAAAAGTGAAGAAATTAATTAAATATAAACAAGTTATTTATTTAAATATTTAAACATTGCTAAGCTTGAAAAAGAATTATTTAAGAACCTCATAATAATTAGTTGTCTAGAACTTCATAATTCTCAAAACCAACCCTGATTTAGACGTACAAATGCTTATTGTAATGAATGTGAAGTCGACAAAATGACGTTTTTTGAACCAATTGATTGTCACTATATCTACCCTTTTATTGAAAGAATGAAAAAAGATTATGAGATATTAATTTCATGTTTCATAGGATATATTAAATAGAATTGTACATTATTACAAAAAATAAAATTTCGATCTTATTTAACCCCATTTGATTTAGATTAAAAAAAAATAAATCATATTTTTAGTAATTTTTTATAAAAGTTAGTGGAATATGTAATTGAAAAGTTGTGGACCTCGTAAATTTTGAAGTTAAAATTAATTATCGACTTTGATAAGAAAGTAATCAAAATTTATACCGGAACCAAATAGGGGCTTTAGTATAGAATACGAAAAGGCCATCGGTTTATTGCACCATTGAATAGCTGATCAAGCTTTACAATGAGACATAATCTTAGTCGCTGGTTGTAGACATTATAATGCTCAATGTAATTACTTGGATAACCTTTTTGTTTATTACATTTATACATAATCGTAGTCAAGAAGTTGCTGTGAGAAATTACATTCTTAATTGGTATCATCAACTTGTTTTCTATCTTTGGAGAATTCAGTGTTGCATTATCGTACGTTCTTTTTTAAGACAATTTTTTGAAAATAGATGACGAAAAATATCAATTGTCTAGTTCTATGTACGTGAGCTATTCTTATTTTGTAATGAGAAAGTGCATCACGTCTTTAGATAAGAACATATATGATTAACGATATATATAGACACACAACAAGATTTATCAAACGTCAGATCTAGTGTTTGTATAGCAAAAGTGCTTGAAATATACAATTATTATTATTTGAATATATCCTCAAAGTAATTTTTTCGAGAAAATTTTTTTATTTTCCTAAAGAAAACATGCATAATAAAATATGTTTGAATAGGAAGCCATTAGATAACTCTAGTAAAAGAATTCCATTCTAATAAACAACATGATTACGTTGCCACTTGATCTAGGTATTATGAACACAATAAAATTAGTACTATGTTTCATTGTTCGTACAAGGAAAGTAATCATTTTTCTTTAAAAAAATGAAAATATATAAAATTATAGGCATTTTGATCTAGAATTACCTATATTTGACACTAAATTTGACGATTCAACTTGCAATTTGATCGAATTTGAATTTACTTAATTCAATGATATAAATTGCTAGCCGAGTTTTTGATATATTTCTAACTCAATTCGTATATTATTATTATTATTACAAAAATGGGTGGATGCTTGATTGCTACATGCTTGAATTCCAATAAATGGGCTCCATTATAACTAAATTAATTTGAATTTGGCTTGTCTATCCATTTTTCTCTTTCACAATCATACTATTGAGAAGTATAATTCAGCTAGAACACAATCAATAAAGATCTAGCATTTTTTCAATCACATCGAGTCAATAGAACATGACAAAGCATGTGTTGCAAGGCAATGAGCAATGTTATTGCCTTCACGTCTCACTCTAGAACGAACTAAAGATGAAAACGAAAATCAGAAATCAGAAATTCTCAATTTTACGGAATAATTTTACGGAAAGATACAAAAGAAACTTTATCCTGCATTGAAGTTTTCTATCTTCGAAGGAATAAAGAAAGGTGAAAAACGCATCTGCTGAGTGAGAGAGAGTTTGCTTGTAGATCTGAAGGAGGTGAATAATAGATATTAATAGGGTAGGGATACTGGGATAGTCAGATTATACAAAGATAAAGAAGTCATGTTCGATAATTTTCCATTTTCAAACAAAAAAATATGACGTGAATGTAATTATCCTTTCTATAATAATTTAAAGTGAAATAACTTGATTTTCACAACCTCAAACATAGTTAATCAATTTGTCAAAAGATCAATAATAAACGGTACAAAAATTTAAATATTTTATGGAAACCTAGATAACATCAAGGCTGATGAATTTAAATAATATGAATACCCTAATTCATAATTAATTTCTTGGTTGGTTAAATTGTCACTACAATTTTTATTTCATACGCCAGATATTAATTGCAATTAAACTTCTCAATCTTTCCTAATTGCAGCAATTATTTCCTTATATCTTTCAGTCGAATTATTATCCACGGTCTTCCATTAATTAGTACGTCTCGTCCTAAATGGTGATATATATCAAAATATTTTGTTTTCATGCTATGAAATGAGGGAAAAATATTTTTTTTGCACTTTTAATTTATTTTTTAAATATAATGAAAAAATACGTTATTTTATGTTATTTCAATGGATATTTGAACATAAAATTGCTGTGAAATACAAAATGTTTTAATTAATGGAAAGTTTGAGGATAAGAATAACTAGAAAAATCATTAGGGATATAAGTGTTGAAATGAAAAACTAAAAATTTGAAGTGCAATTAAAATGTGGAGCAAGAAATAATAATCATGGTGTGAATATAATTCCTTAATTTTTATTTGCTCTCATTTTGATTTATTAAATTCTTTTTAGGGACATATCTTTAACAAATATGAATAGATATTCTTCCTTTGAGAAAAATGGTAAATGGGAAACAAACGTGCCTCCCGTGAAAGCTTGTTTTATATTTATTTATTTATTGTTAATAGTACAAAAAAAAAAAGAAAAAGGAGGAGGACCATAGGCACATAAACTTGACAATGGACAGGAGAGAAGAAATCAAGGATATATATGTGGCTATTGTGAATTACCGAGTCTGAAATATTGTCTTGTTCAAAATTGTTTTGGATTGCTTTATCATCTATATATGTAGTGAATGTTTTGCTATGTTAAGGGATAAATTTTACATCAGTTAAATATCGAAATGTAGATCAATATATAATAATTTGAGTTACTTCTCTTAATATGAGTGATCTTGTAAGATGGAATACCATGTCTTAATATGGTATTAGAGTTCAGTAAGTTTCAATGAGTAATTCAATCCAATTAAAATTTAAAAATGAGCATACGAATTTCAAAATTGATCTTTTTAAATGAGTTACCTCTTGTGGTGGCATATTAAGGGATAGATTCCACATCGATTAAATACCAAAATATAGACCAATACGTAAGAGCTTGAACTATTCCTTTTAATAATGTTTATCTTTTAAGATGGAATCTCAAGCCTCAATAGAAAAGTTTTTAATTTTTTTTTTTATGTAATTCAGGTTAATTGTTGAGCTTGATGACTGGAAATAGTTAAGTTAATTACTCTTTTTACATTAATACAACAAAGTTTAGTAGAATATAATGAAAAGATGTCAATTACATGAAATGAAATGATTGTAACGTTATGAGGACCAGGGTTCATTAACGTTGTAGGTAGCAATCTAACTTAAAGTTGAACTTATACCTCTTCGATGTCTCTCACTTCTCTCTTGTATTAGATTTTAAATAACGTCAATGTCCTAGTGGAGTGAGATAACATATCTCTAATTGTATGTCTTCTTTTGCCGTGTTGCTATTCTTTGAGCTGAGCGAGTTAACTTGAACTAGTTTCCATAACGTCGGCCAAGATGATTAAAGACCTTAAGTGTCGTGATCTACTTTTTTATCGGAAGCATTGACCTTGCAAGAGCTAAGGTCTAGCTTGACCTTACTTGTTGGGACAAGGAATGCTCAATAATTTCCTATTATTTGGGACCATTGGGAATCAAATTCAGGCTCTTTGTTTCGAATTCTAGTTGTAGTTCATCTTGTTAGTAGACTTGGAGGATCCAAAGTTCCGTGTCAATCTTTAGCACAACAGCCCACCAAATTATTTGCTTGTTTGATAAAACTTTGTTAAAATTTTATCAATTGTTAACTTTAAATTTTAATCACATATTTTCTAAAATCACAATTTTAATCAACTTTTAAACCACACATTAGCATGTGTTTGGGTGCATTTTTACCCAAAGAACTAATTTTCCAATCACAGTATGGCCCACCATTGGATGTCGTATGTATTTAATTATTGATAATTATGTATGATTTTCAATTATGCCCCCACTTTTGGTTGGATGCGTGCATGTTTTGTTTTGGAGAGAAGGGCAAAATTGGTAAAGTGAAATCAAAATCCATTAATGATTTGTGTGAGACGAAATGGGTAAAGAAATTCCAATTGCGCTATATAAACAAGCTCAAAGATAGGTTCAAAAATAGGGAGGACGCGTGTCGACACATGATTGTACAGTTTGAGAAAAAAAAAATAAAAAAACACACAACACCCAGTTATTACCTTCTACATTGCTATGTCCCTCTATCTCTGTCCTTGAACCTGTCTAAGAAGCATTTTTCAAGAAAATGTTACTTCACAGACCAACAGACAAATTTCTTCTAAAAAAAAATGGTTTCAAACAAAGGTATATCTTTATCAAAATCTGCTAAAATTTCTGTCAAAATTTTTATCAAACAACCCCTTAATTACTTGTAAGAATTAGAGGGTGTTTGGTGGGGATTAAAATTAGATTTTTAGTAGATTGTGATATGAGTTTTTGAAATGTGTGGTTGAAAAGCTGTGAGACCCATAAAATATGTGGTTAATATTAATTGTTTAACTTTGATTTAAATTAAAATTTAATTTTAATTGGTACGGGCCTTATTTTTCTCCTCTTACACTCTGCGTACAAGACTGGGACAAATGATTTTTATGTTTTCTATTTTCTGTTGAGTGTATGGACACCATTATGTACACCAAGCATCACTCAATTTATAAATAGTCCAGCAAAAGAGAACTCTTCTTTAAAAAAAATGAAGACTCCGAGCATTTCTATGGCTTCACTTATTTTCACCCTTCTCTTCCTCCTCTCATTTTCTTCTGCCATTTCCTCTCTAAACCCTAAAAATTTTCTCAACTGTCTACAATCTAAGGGCTCAAATTCCATCTCAAAAGTCATTTACACACAAAAAAATTCGTCATACAAATCTACTTTGTTGTTCTCTATACAAAACCAACGCTTTGTGTCATCTTCCATGCCAAAGCCTTTAGTAATCGTCACGCCATTGAAGGAGTTTCATATACAGACAGTAATTATTTGTTCTAAACTCCATGGCCTGCAGATTAGGACTCGCTCTGGAGGCCATGATTATGAGGGTCTTTCTTATCTTTCCAAAGTCCCTTTTGTAATTCTTGATTTGAGAAATCTTGAATCGATCAAAATAAACGTTGAAATGAGGACAGCATGGGTTCAGGCAGGTGTACTTCTTGGTGCATTTTCTTATAGAATTGCAGAAAATAGCCCAAACCTAGCAATTCCAGCTGGTCTGTGTCCCACAGTGGGCGTCAGTGGACATTTCAGTGGAGGTGGCTATGGCACCTTGCTAAGAAAGTATGGCCTTGCAGCGGATAATATTATTGATGCAACAATTGTTAATGACAACGGTGACATTCTTGACAGAAAGTCAATGGGAGAAGATCTTTTTTGGGCTGTACGAGGCGGTGGGGCTGCCAGTTTTGGGGTGGTCACCTCTTGGAAAATCAAGATGGTTGAAGTTCCTGATATTGTAACAGTTTTCACTGTCAACAGAACTCTGGAACAGAATGCAACGAACCTTGTTCATCGATGGCAGTACATTGCACATAAATTTGATGAAAATCTGTTCGTCAGGATCCTCATAACGCGTGTTAGTCGGGATGGAAAAGGGAAAAGATTTTCAGTTCAAGCCTCCTTTAATTCCATCTTTCTAGGCAGGATTGACAAGTTGCTTCCCTTGATGAAAGAAAGTTTTCCTGAATTAGGTTTACAGAAACAAGACTGCCTGGAAAAAATCTGGATTGAAGCAATCCTCTATTTTTCTGATCTTCCCAGTGAATCAACTCTGAAAGATTTGACCAACAGGAACCCTAATCCCAGAACATATTACAAAGCAAAATCAGATTTTGTAAGAGAACCAATACCCAAACATGCCCTAGAAGGGTTATGGAAATTTTTCCAAGAAGATGAAGCTGAAGCAGCCCAGCTTATTTTTGCTCCATATGGTGGAAAAATGAGTGAAATTTCATCGTCCGAAACTCCATTTCCTCATAGAGCTGGAAATCTATATGAAATACAGCATTTGGTGTACTGGGCTGAAGAAGGAAATCAAAAATCAGACAGGTATATAAATTGGATCAGAAGGCTGTATAAATACATGGCATCCTATGTTCCGAAGAATCCTAGACCTGCATATTTGAACTATAGAGATCTTGATTTGGGAGTTAACAGCAATAATGGAAACACAAGCTATGAACAAGCAAGTATTTGGGGCATTAAATATTTCCTGGACAATTTCAAGAGATTGGCTCATGTGAAATCAAAGGTTGATCCTAATAATTTCTTCAGACATGAGCAAAGTATACCAGTTTTGACACCCTAAGAAAAGACGGGTTGTCTTTAGTTTTTGAAAAATGATAAGTGTACATCCTTGGTACACAATCTTGTACACATCCCATTTCACATGGGGGTGGAACCCACGTGGAGCTTACAATCGCGGGCCCCACCCCCATGTAAGAGGGATGTGTACAAGATTGTGTACCAGAATGTAAGAGTAGCATGATTGTTAATTTTTAGGGTTGTTTTTAATTGTTTTCTGTAATAAAACATTTTACCTCGGGTTCTAATTAAGGTATTGAGTCATTCCTTTCATTGTTGTATAATAAAAAATTTAGATAGCATAATTTTTAATCTCTTACGTTTTTCTTCTTCAATTCCGTGTCGAATATTCGTTGCATTTATTGTTCCAATCTTATAACAATTTTAATGTTTGTTAGTCGAGGTAGATTGTATATATGTTACTCAACAATAATTATAGAGAGAAAATATATTACAATCTTATATATAGGCGGGGATAAAAATCAAATTTTTAGTATACTTGATAAAAATTAATAAAATATATATTTAAAAAGTTGTGGATTGCAGTGCGATTAAAATTAATTGTTAATTTTTATTTAAATTTAAATTTCTATCAAACAAAGACATAAGAGCGTATCGAATATGCTCTTATGGTATTTCATTATGGAATTTTGTGAGGAAGTAATCCATTTTGCTCTCTAAATTATTTTTTGTTGATTTTTAAAAAAATTGAATTCAAGGATTGGAAGTCCAAGTTTTGTAATTATTTAGACTTTAGAAATTAAATTTAAAATTTGATTGAATTATTGTTGATGAGAAAAGAAAATTCTCAGAAGAATTGGTTATTGATGTTACATGAATTTTCCGCTGTTGAAGAAATTCCTGATAAAATTAGATGGTATTTAAAAAACATAAAAAATCATTTTCAATGTAAGCTGATATGGACATCAGCATCTATAATGTCTAGAGTTCCATTTAGATTCAGATGCACTGTTAGACGAAGTGGATCAACATAATTAATATTTCATTTTCAAATTTATAAATAAATTTGTTTTTATTAAAAACAAAGGGACACCGAGATAACAATCTATAGATTATTTTGATGACTTGTTGTCTATTTATTTGGTATCAATATCATATAGATCAAAAGTTGAAGATGCTCTTAATGACATTAATATATGTGTGGTTGTGCTACATATATATTACAACTTATAAATTTGTTTTACTAACAGATGATGTGACGAGATTTGATTGACCCAAAATCTCACCAATCAAATAAAAACAAATATTCCCCTTTTTTTTTTTTCCTCTACCTCATCAATTTATAAACGAATATGTAAATGATGATGTACAATAAGCACCTGTTTGACAATCATTTTTTTATTTTTTGTGAAAAATGGAGTTTTGAATGGTGATTTTTAGGATAATGTGTAGTTAAAAAGTAGAAAAAGTAGAAAAAACACTACAATCACTTGGAGCTCGAAGAAGTAATCAATTGTGGCACTATTTACATGTGAAGCTGAATTTGTTGCAGCTACATCAAGTGTTTGCCATGTAATTTGGCTTAAAAAACTTGTTGAAGACCCTTGGAGTCTCACAAGATGAATCGACTGAGATCCATGTTGACAACAAATTAGCACATGCATTGGCAAAGAATCCATTATTTCATGATAGAAGCAAGCCACATCGATACAAGGTATCACTTTTTAAGAGAAAGCAATGCAAAGAATGAGGTGCAACCTCTCAAGAGCAGATCGCCGACATTTTCACTAAGCCACTCAAGCATGGCTTGTTCCGCAACCTAAGAACTTTACTCGGAGTAGCAAAATCAAGTTTAAGGGGGATGTTGGGAAGTAAACTTGATTTTGAAATAAGTAATATCGGTTAAGAATTTTTGCTCATAGGCCCAATTCAATTAAAAGGTCCAAAAAGTCTAACATTTCTAGAAATATTTTCTAGAAAAATCTATGTATTTATCTAAGTAAAAGATGTGGTAATGTGTCAAGTAAATTATGTGGTTCTAGAAATTTTATCTAGAATATTCTAAGAAAATATCTTGTCCAAATATGTGGTCTAGAAATCTCATGAAAATATATGGACTAGAACTCTCTAGGAAAATGTTATCTAGATGTTTTATGTAAATCCTATATAAAGGGATAGAGTCCCTTGATTTTGTAACAAGTCAAGTCAAGTGTGTAAGTTTTGAAATTGAGAAATATTAGTAACTTTTATTTATTTATTTTTTTCTATTAGTGTTGTCCTTCCTATCAAAACTTAGCCAAACCAAGTTAGTAAACCTCTCTTTCCTCCAACGGCTACTATATTAACACCAAAGAGGAGATTATTCATCTTATAGTGAGATGTAGCAGATCTTACAAATGCAAGTGTTATTACTAGGATAAAACATGATGGGTAGCCTTCAACCTCATTCTTAATATAGCATATGATGAAAGTCATGTGAAGTGCGAATAGAATTTGATGTCTCGTGTCACTTTTCCGTTCAAAACTAATATTTGATGGAGCACCACCCTAACTTCGTGGACCAATATTTTATACTTGTCTATCATTCCAAGTACTCAAACCAGCCATGCATATAAGTAGAAAACTGGACCAGTGAGTGGAATTGAGGCGTATCCAATCAGCACTAACAAGATAAGTGTTGTTGTATTAATATCTTCTATGGATGTCGGTTTCCCACCTTTAAGTTTGAAAATGAGAGCATTCAAAAACTGCACATGAAAAATCACGTAGCAAACTCCCCAAAAAGGAGGTTGAGTTCGAACACAATATGTTGCAATTTCACGGGCCTCAGCTCCTGTGGTGTTTACGACCACCTCACCATCATTAACTTTATGGATCTCATCATTCGAGGTGCCACCATTATCTCCAAGAATGATAAACTCAATGCCATTATCATCATGCAAGACACGTCTGCATGAAAAATAATTTACATCAACATAAAAAGTTATTCCAAAAATTAAATCTACCAATCAATTCAATTAGCCAACTAGAAAACGTAAATTGTAGAAAAGATAGTTAAGGTCTTTTTGAAAATATTTTGTAATGTACACAAATTTAAGTTCTTTTTATAACCTCAAAACTAATATGTTTTAATTTTTAATTGATCTTGTCTTGATAATGAGAAATTAAATAGTTTCTTTTACATATTACTAAGCCCTTGTTTGATCATCATTATTTTCAAAATACATTTCTCTCTCTTTTTCAACCACACATTTTTCAATAAAATAATATTATATGCAAACTCTAACCACACATTCTTCATCAATCTACTATTCTAAAATGCATTTTTACAATAAAATGGGGCTCAAATAGGCTTTAAATCTTAAATTATATGCGATCGTAAGTAATAACGATATACGAATATTGTTACTGCAGATAGACCAACACTACGGCATTTTTCACTTATAGAGTAATTCGTCTCACAATAAAAAATGTAGTAACATTTAAATAGACGCGTGAATATTTTGTAAAGAGAACAAAACATTGGAAACCCTTCATAAAGATTCCACATGGAAAATTATATAAGTGTCGGTGGTTAATTTATAACGTTTGATAGTGAAATTGGTCATTCAACTTAAGGTCGTCATAGTATCATACGAGAGTCGTCATATTTTGGTGATATTGAATGTTGCTCTGCCAAAAGCTACTAATACAACATCGTTCGGGTATGACAAAAATCATATGAATGTTATAAAGATCAATAGAAAATTCGTCACTCTTAGATAATAAGATATTATGATTTACGTTTCATTCGCTTCTTGGTCAGTAAGTTCATAAGTCAAAAAGAGTTTCGATGATTATTTCCTTAAGAATGGAATAAAAGATATCATCAATTAATCGAGACTGACAAATCTCAATATCTCGTAATTGACTGGGTTATATTGACGAAATGATTTTAGATTGACAAATCTCCATATCTAGTAATTGATTGAATTATATTGACGGATGGGATTTCAGTTCCATGGTAAAAGAATTTTTTTGATTTTATCATACTTTGTATTTTTCGTCACATGTATTGCCCTTGAAGCATTGTTAGATGTCAATTGGAGACGATGAATGTGAACTAATTAATCTAAGCGAACTAATGATAAATTAAAAGGGGAGTTTTAATTTAATTTATTTTTATTTGATTAAAATAATAATTCGTATCGTCCGACATAAACACAAAAAACGATAATTGGAAGAATGAAATTGAGGATTAATTAATTGAAAAGTATGAAACATTTGTAGAATTAATTAATATCGTGTTATTTATTTATGGGTTAACTTTAATCAATTAGATTAATTAACTAATATGGCAACTTATGTTGAACAGATGAGTCAAGCCCACTTATATATTTATAAATAAACAATTAGGGTTTATATTATTCACTTGATACATTCATTAACTTTTCTAGCAAAAGAAGAGTAAAGAAAAGAAATCATGACATAATTGACATTTCATTCTTGTGTTCCCGCGTGGATTATTATTGAAGACTAGATAATTGGACAAATGTGATATGAAAAAATCATAGTTAATCAAGATTCATAAAGGAGAGGAGCGATCGTGATTTTTTGTAATCAAGATTTTCAAATACGTTTGAAGAATTTATACTAAAGATAAAATTTAAATCATGATTTCTATTTAAATACAAAAGAGATCTTTAAAGAGTATTGCAAAATATTTTAAATACTTCTGTGCATTTATAAGTAAAATCCCAACATGGGTAAGGGTGGGTATTAGGGTAGTTGAATTTGAATGAAAAAAAAAAAAGGGCTGTACTACCATTCCTTTCTTAGTGTGTGTATATATTTATATATTAATGTACACACACTTAGTAGAGAGAGAGAGAATCGTTATGTGATGGCACCGTTTAAACAAACCATCCCTTGTATTAGGCTAAACAATGTTTACTTTTAATAATTTTTATGAACGGATGGTGAAGTAATGATATTTACCAGTACTAGCGCTACTACGTTATCTAGATGACACCAAGTATCGTTAAATGAAAGGTACAATTAAATAAATCACATAATTTCATCTTTAATTAAATATATAATGTAATGACTGATTGATTGGTGCTAGATATCATTTTTCCAGATAGTGTCATCTTTCTAAACGTAGCATTGTTGTTTCTTTGAATAATGCTACAAGACACCGGCTATGGAAGAAGTGTAAATTTGTACTACTCTGTAGAGGTGGCTACTTTTTGTGTTGGGTTGATTATTTTTTTTTTCAGACACAAATCCAATCCAACTCAATTATTGGTTTAAACCCAACCCTCGATTTGGGTTGGGTTGCTCGATTTGAGTTTCAGCCCAATAAAAGTTATTTATTTTGTTAAATTTGGACAGTTTTCAAACTTTGAAATTACTTGATAAGCCCAATAAAAGTTAAATTCAATTATTATTTTTTATTAAATTTGGATAATTTTTTAAAATTTGAAATTACTTGAAAACCTCCATTTTTTTAAACACCTATATAAGGAATTCTTTTTGAAAAATAATGTATAAAAAAGTTTAAAATTATGAAGTATTTTCTTTATTACAACTTATTGGGATTCGTTCATTTTATTATCATGTCCTTAATTTTTATTTTATTGACAAATAACTTTATATTTGTATATAGTATTCATGTCAATCAACCTACGTAAAACATGGATGTTTATAAATTATAAGTTCTCTTATCTTCACCATTTTGTCTATTTCCTTTTTTTTTTTTAATATTAATTTCTTTTTTAAAAAAAATCATCGGGTTGGATTGTATTTTAATTCATAATTTGAAACATAACCCAACCCAGCTTCAAATTTGATTTTTCAACCGAAACGAACTTAAAACCCAACCGAAACCCATTGATTTGTGTTGAATTGGTCGGGTTAAACGATCTAAATTGGATTTTGTCCGGTCCTACTACTCGGGCATTTTGCATGCCCTTTATCTTATAAAATTATATAAATTTGACGCTATTTTATTTTGAATAATTATATTACCACTGCAAAATTTATTTGTTGCATCACATTACATCAACACACAATTGAAACGTGTTTTAATAAATACACTAAAACAAATTCACAATTATAAATCGAATTCAATAAAAATAACAAAAGGCGAGAAAATTACACAGGAGGTTTATGACATTAGCAAAGACCCTCTTTCCACTTCAAGAAAAATAATAATAATAAAAAATCCCTTCCTTAAGGTTTATTTTTTTGTAATAAATTCCCCCCTATTATCTAAAAGTAAGCCATCTTTACTATTTAAATTTTTTATATTATAATATTTAAACTATATATTTTCATTTTCTTATTTCTTAATTTATTAATCATACTTATCACTTAGAATAATTCTTTAGTTTAATAATGTGGTTTTAAATATTGTTATAAAATTTAAAATATTATTAAATTTCATTTTTTTTTCAAAAATAGAATTGATAAGGAATTAACAAATCAGTATAAGCAATTGTTCAGAATAAATTAATAAAGCTAGTTGAACCTTTCCATCGAAATTTCACTTCATTACATAATATTTGAGATTTAGATTTGTGTTTCGTGCAAGTGAATACAAAACTATTCGGAATCTTTAAATTGGACGATGAAGGTATTAGTTTCTAATTTTCTTCTTTTTCTTTTCTTCCATGCATTTCTTTTAGTTTCCGAGGGAGCTTCAACATGGTTCTAACTTGCTTATGATTTCCGTGACATTTAGTACAAATAAAAACATATCATAATATGTATAAATATATTTTAAAAGTAATCACTACTATATAAAAAGGGCACTTTGTTGGTACTATAGATGCAATAGTAATCAATGAGATTTTGTTGTTCATTTTCTCAATTTTCACTTCTCCAGTCATCTACTTTTATGCGTTTTGTATCCATTTTCTCATTATTATTTTCCCAATCTGCTATAAAAACGATGTCGTATTAGACTTTGAAAAGTTATGTTTTATTCTCGCATTATTCTTTCTTCTTATTTATAAACTCGTATATTTAGAATCATTACAATGTAAAAGAGCCAAAAGATATTATCGAATACGACAATTTCAAAATATTGTTTAATTCATGATGAATTGAAACATGTTAATTGTTAGCACTGTAAAAAAAAAAAAGTAGAAAATTGTTTACGTGTCTGCGCAGCGCGGACATTTTTAATAACAATGCTAACAATTAAGATGCTTCAATTCATCATGAATTAAACAATCACTACAATATAAAAGAGCCAAAAGAAAATGATTGTCACATGATCTCGGAGATTATCGAATAGGACAATTTTGAAATATTGTTTAATTCATGATGAATTGAAACATCTTAATTGTTAGCACTGTTAAAAAATAAAAATAAAAAAATCATTTTCCTAGTTTTCACTCCTCCGGCCATCTACTTTTATGCGTTTTGTATCCATTTGCGCATCATTTTTTTTTCTGAATCTGCTATAAAAACGACGTCGTATTAGACTTTGAAAAGTTAGGTATTTATTCTCGTATTATTCTTTCTTCTCGTTTATAAGCCCATATTTTTATAATCACTACAACATAAAATAGCCAAAAGAGATTATCAAATAGGACAATTTAGAAATATTGTTTAATTCATGATGAATTGAAACATCTTAATTGTTAGCACTGTTAAAAAAATGTATGCGCTACTCGAGCATGAACGGACTTTTTTTAACAGTGCAAACAATAAAGATGTTTCAATTCCTCTCAGTTAAACAATCATTACAATATTTCATCATCTCCATGAACTATACGAGTGTGAAAAGGAGTCAAGAAGAAAATAACAACTGCTTTTGAATGTGCATTTAACTCCCCTTGAAGGGGGTTATATCAACTTTTAGCTTAATGGTTTAAGGTTCAAAAAATATAGCAGTTTAGATAAATCCATCCAAAGAATGGTTCTCTCTAGCGTTTTAGTAGTTTAACGGTAATGTTTTAAGTTACTTGAAAAGTTTGACAATGGGCGCCCCAAGTTTGTCAATAACCGAATGACTATCTATCTACATAAAAGTAAGGACTAAATCAAGTCAACTTTTGGCGAATGACTTTGTATGGACTTAGAACATGAATCCTGCTTGAACGGTAAGTATAAATATGAGTATAAATGAAAGTGACTTCAGCTGAACTTTGTTCATTTAGAATCTTGGATCACACGTTATGCTATGGCTTTGCGATTAATGTTTCTTTAGAAATCTGTTTTCGAGTGTACATAGCTTGTCTCTGATAAATAGGAAAACAATTCACGGGTAGGTAATTTGCGGGGATAATCAGCAGGAGGAGGGAGTTAATGACTGTTATGATATCTAATGGGAGACTCTAAGTTCCCTTAATAATTTCGAATAGTGTTATGGTGTATGAATCATCGGACTTACTTCAATATGCAGTTGTTGTAAGTTTAACTGATTGAATGAGTTTCTGAACAGTTTTCTTAATGTTTCATTATTTTACTTTCCACCAATAATTATGAGGACTTTCAAATGATTCATAATAATGATGCTCGAATTTATATCCAAGCGTCAATTTCCCTAAGCCATTCCCAAAGCTAGAGATACAATACTTTTTGAATCAATTGTCCTGCTAATCTTTTTCCATGTTACAAGGACTTCCAATATCATTTTCTTTTTCCGTCACTTTTCTTGTATTGGCACTTTTTTTTCTTCTAAAAAACAGATTGCAAATATTATTTTGTATTTGTTTTAGGAATTAGGTTGATGAAGTATGCAACATTTTATAATCAAAACTAATTTCTATTGAATCATGCTTTCAACATTTTTACAAAGAGAATGAATATATACAATTGACACAAGAATGACAATCGGTTTCACATCTTCAAATACTTTTGCAAGATCTAAAAATTCTACACTAATAACAACAAAATAATTACAAAACTCGTACAACGCACGTGTCATAGACTAGTAATAAGAAAATCACGAGTTATTGATTAGGGTTTTCAATAGAATTAATAAAATAATAGTAGACAAGAAGAACTAAACCCCAAGGAAAAGGAGCAGTGTCCCTTAAACAAATGTAGGGCCTTCTGGGTTGTATGGTTTTTAGAATATGAAAGCTTATAGAAATGTGCAGCATTATTATTAATAAACTACATTACATCACTAATAAGAACCTCTCATCCATTTTTTACTTTTCTTTGAAGATATGGAGGAAACAACTACTACCAAGGAGACCACCACCATCGGGTCGTGAACACAGCCACATAGATTTGTAGGTGTTAGACAAATGCGTTCGGGCGGACGGGTTCCTAATATAAAAGACTCATCTAGAAGGATAAGATTATGGCTTGAAATTTATGATACACCTGAAGAAGGTGCTCTAGCTTATGATGAAGCGACACTAGTTCTCCGCGGAGAAAAATGGTCGTAAAAACTTTGCTACAGTTGATTCTAGTCCAGTTCAATTCGATTCGAATGAGAATAGTGGGCTGAGTTTTTCTTTCAAAGCTAAATTAAGAGAGAATTTGCAAACTATAATGGCTAGAAACTCTAAGAAACCAAGGCAAATAAGAGTAGA
>CAIGRS010048746.1:0-12692 GCA_903798395.1 Fraxinus floribunda | reverse complement strand
AATAAAATATTTTTCTTTTATTAGAGTGTTTTAAATTGTTTTACGAGAGTCGTTTGTACTTTTTAAAAAAGTTAGAACTCTATGTGTAATTTTTTATATTATTTCTTTTTTTTTTCCCTTATTTGTTTATTTAAAAAAGGTGTAAATTAGTCATTTTATAATGCTTTAATGGAGAAAATAGACGACAATGATCTTTTGCGCAAATAAAAGTCGACCTGAGTGCTCAAATGTCAAAATTGAAATGATAGGAGTGATTTGCGCAACGAAAGTAAATGATAGAAAAGTTTTGAACCAATCACCCATATTTCACATAAGGGTTTAACGAAACATGACAGAAAGGGCCAACTCCACAAGAAATGTTTGAAATATGGGTGAAAATGCTAAGTTTGTAACAATAGGAACTATTTTCACAATGAATATAAACGATATGAATGTTTCTTACTAATTACCCAATTTTTTACTACACGAAAGCGTTGCAACGATTGAGTCCTTTGCATCATTTAGAATTTCTCTCTTTCTTTTGAGACATAATAAAATCTATCAATTTTGAATACTTGTAATTCAACTCATCAAATGAGTCATGGACGATGGAACACACCATTTCAAATTATTTTCTCTATGGTTGAGAGAATTAATTTTTTTGAGAAAATGTGTTTTTCTTTTACTCTTTGTTGAAGCCAATATTCTTGCCAATATTGAGAACATGTTGGCCACCTATTAAATTGGTCCAATACATTGAACAAGATGGATGAATTCTACAACTGTAAGACATATTATAATAGATTTTCAAAGAATTGACTTATTTTTGTATGGGCTCCATTTGATTCAAAATGCATTTTTTTTTTCAAACACGTTCCCCAATAAAATAATATTATACATAAATTTGAAATTTTTCTTTCTTTTTTAACCACACATTTTTCAAAAAATCACTATTTCAAAATATATTTTCCCCCAAGATTTGATTTTAATGGAACCCAAACAAGGGTACATTTCTTGTATGTAAGGACCAAAAAGTATAAGGTCTCAAAAAAATTGTGGAAATATATGATTATGAACGAATTAACTTTCCCTTTAATGAAGATAATTACTAAATTCTGTAATTTAAAGACACGTTAAAATATTTTTAAAAAATGTAAGAGAAATGCTTTTCAAGATACAATAATGCAAGTTTTGGTGTAAAATATAAATAAATCAAATGAATATTTTAAAGAATACGGGTGACACAACCATGGCTAAATTCTATTTTAGTCACTCAATTTTTTTTAATTCTTAATTAATTACTAATGTCTAAATTTATTTCAGTTTTATCGTCAAATACTTATTTTGTCCCAAATTTAATATTATTTCTTATTTGCAAAATATATATTTTTATATGAACTCCTCTTGACAGCAGCTTAGCGCGTTGGTTAGGCAACAATGTAAACTTGCTTTTAATATTAATCTTATGCTATTGAAATGTAATTCTAATTATGTTATAATGGTTGAAAACTATATATGTCGACTCCATTTTTTTTGTAGGGGGAAGTGGTCAACATATTCAAACTTCTTTCACATCCATGTAAGATTTGCTGCTACACACTTGGACAAATCGTAAATCAGATGTAACCTTGTCTGATAGGGAGGGAAGCAGACGCGTGGACTCCGACGATCAAATCAATCAATGTATAGATGTGTGGAATGTGGGGTGCGTTAAAAACATATATAGATGTCAAATCCGGGAGAGTATGAGATGAATATATATTAAGAGCAAACTTACGACTTTGAAAGTCTAAAGTTGCATTATTTTCAAATAACACATTATTTGCTTCATACACCAGATGTGGCACCTCACCTCGACCTTGAGAGTTGGCCCTTCAAGATACTTCAGATGAAGAGATACATCACCTCAACTACGATCCCACCTCGACTAGGTAAGATGGTAATGTGGAGTGTGTACTTGGTTAGTTTGACAGCTAACTATCACGTGGTGATGATCTCGAACCTCTATAGAAGAGGCGTAACAATAATTATTGCACAAGTCGTCAATTTCACCAGTTCCATATATGTCCACGAAAGAAAAATTCTTCTTCGACATAGTAACAAACATTGATATCGGCAACAAAAAAGATATTGAATTTGAAAACAAAAGTAGAGTGATTAAAATGAAATTTCCATCAAAGTTCGGTGACCTCCAATGATTTTTACCCCAATCTTTTTTGAACTGAGAAAAGGTCAAATGGATTACCAAATTGACATTTCGCCACAATTAGATCATTAAGAGACATCAAGAATATGACAGTTAGAAACACTCTAATTTATGGTGTGTTTGAAACACATTATTTTGAAAGAATGTATTTTGGAATAGTAGATTGATAGAGAATGTGTGGTTGAAAAAGAATGAAAAGTTATTGATGCGATGAAAAATATTATTTTATTGAAGAATGTGTGATTGAAAATGAGTAGAATAATGAAAATGAAAATTTTAATGTGTATCAGTTTCTGTTTGATTTTTAATTTAAGAAATAGGTTTTAAGTAAATTTTGGTAAAATTGATAAAATATATGATTGAAAAGTTGATAAAATATGTCACTGAAAGTCATAAATTTCATAAATGTGATATTGAAAATGAATTTGAAGAATAAGAAAATTTTAAAATGAGGCCAAATTCATACCAAATTCTTTCTGATAAAATATAAGGGTCCGTTTGATTGCAAATGTGAAAAATAAGTGGAAATAAAACGTTTTACGGGGAATTGAATTGCCTAAAAATTGTTTTACCGAGAATTGTAATTAATTGTGTTTGATTGATATAATTTTTCATGAAAAATGTTGAAAGTTTGGTGTTCGTTTGATTTCGTTTTTTATGAAAATCGTCCATTAAAGTGATAATTTTTTCTACCATTTGATCTAAAATTTGTTCCAATTGCTCCAAAATATAAAAAAAAAAAATATCATATCTAATACCATTCGTCTGACTTTATTTTACATGAAAATTATCAATAAAAGTGATAAATTTTTTTACCATTATGTCTAGAATTTTTTTTAATTGCAAATAAAAAAAAACTTGAAAAATATTTACCAATCAAAATATCAAAAATTTGTTTTCCTCAAAAATGNAAAAAAAAAAAATATCATATCTAATACCATTCGTCTGACTTTATTTTACATGAAAATTATCAATAAAAGTGATAAATTTTTTTACCATTATGTCTAGAATTTTTTTTAATTGCAAATAAAAAAAAACTTGAAAAATATTTACCAATCAAAATATCAAAAAATTGTTTTCCTCAAAAATGTGGAAAATTTAGAAAGTTGGAAAACATTTCCCCTGAAAAATTTTGCCTATCAAATATTACAAAAATTGGAAAATGGATATGGATTACATGAAAAATATGGTGTATCAAACAGAGCCTAATAAAAATCCCACGAAAACTGGACAAACAATTGACTATTGCAATTTTTGCAAAAACATAAACTTAAATTTATTATTTTATTTTTTTTCAAAAATTCAAACTCACAAAGAATGTCCTTTTACTCCCTCCTTGTAACCTCTTTTTATAAGCTTCAATCCCTTGATTACTTTCTTCTTTTTGATAAGCATTTTCAAAGAGTTTATTGAAATTATCTGATAAATATTTTGTATTACAGATGGCCAAGATGATTTTGAGATCAAAAGCCAAACCACCACTTGCCCGGTCGCCGATTAGGCTTCGCCCCATTCGTTCTCTTCAATCCACGGCCAACACCACCACTAAAACCCCACCAGGTATTTAACGTAAATAGGTAAAATAAAAAATAAAAAAATATTGACTTCATAGTTATAGACTTTCCTGATTTGAACTGAAGTTTTGTAACTTTCTTGAATGTATTTGCAACATCATTTAAATCACACCAGGTATTTCAAGACTCAGGCTAATAAGTAGAAAAAATAGTATGTTTTTGTAATAATACTTCATATTTCTCAACTTTTCTGATTTAAATTGAACTGTCTGTACACTTTCTTGATTGTATTGACAACATCATTCAAATCCCACATGGTATTTCATGATTCAGAAGATTTTTTTTTTTTTTTTTTTTTTGTGCGCTTTTTCTTGATTTTTATAAATTTTATTGGCAATAACAGGTTCCTTACCGAACTCCCAGTTGCCTAAATGCAATTGGGATATGAAAGAACCGGATCTTCGACCGGAGTACCGTACAATTTCATGTGAATTGACGTCTTTGGCTAAAATGGTACATCAAGAATTTGGAACAAGGGATGATGTTGGATTTGATGGAGATGGTTTTAATGTTAATAGTAGTTTGTTTGAAAGGGGCAGGTTTTATGAAGAGTACTCAGCTAGAAGAAATGAGATGTTGAAGAAAAAGAAAGGGGAAGAGGAGAAGGCGGCAGTGAATGATCTTGGTGTTAGAGTTGAGTCTTCAAAGAAAAGTGAGGCCAAGAAGTTTGAGAACAGGAGGAAAACGGCAGACGCCGCCACGCCCATGGAGGAGAGGAGGGAGGCTGCAACGTCTCGGTATTTGTTGATGAGTTGTACAAGCAAGGCCAAGGAGAACGAGGAGCCTCCTCCCTTGCCTCTGTATGGTCAGAAATCTTGCATTTCAGAGAGGAAAGTTGGAGTCAGAAAGGTTAGGAAGAAGTGGTTTTGAGCATGTTTCGCTTTGCTTAAAAATACTTACAAAATTTACTTAATAAGTACACTTTTTGAGCTTAGCCATAGGGGGTTTGTTTTGGGGGGCTTGTTTGGTGTTGGGGGGGGGGGGGGGGGGACTGAAGCTCATAAAGGGTTGAAAGAACTTTTGATCCTCTTATGATATATGGGGGTCCTTATTGGAATTTGAATGTGCGCTAGTTATTACTCAATTCTTGTTGATTGGGTGTGATGTAGGATGGATATATTTATTTGTTAATACTTCAGTTGTGTTTTTGTGCATATTCTATAATCAAAAACGGATGATGATTTTCAGTTGATCTTCGAAACCATGAAATATGTGCTCATATAGTTTTCTTATGTTATAAAGCGCGAAATGAGTGATAGAAAAACACGTGATATGTTACTTCCTCACCCTGTCTTCAATCCAACTTAACAAAAACACCTCGATACTCTTCAGTCTTCACATTTCTAGTGCTATCATTTTTCATCGCCTAACAAGAAATTCTTTTGGAAGAAACTGTTTGAAACGGGTTAAATTTAAGGGAAATAAAATAATTGTAACTTCAAATTCAAATAAAGAAACTATTAAAAGAAAATAGGTTCTGACAGCAAAAAATTCCTCCGAATATTGTGTTCTTGGAAAAGGGGGTGAGCAGGGCATACATATAGAGGTCCATGAACATGTATACCCACCAAAATTCTCTTCCTCTGTCACATAATTCATGGGAAAATATTGACGAAGTCATCAAACTGCTAGTGTAATAAAATTAGAAATAAAAATATTGTTCAACTCCCCGATAGTGTTAGGTGGTCTTTTGATAAAACAAGTTAGAATCCAAGTGGTGATGATGGAACTATACGCAGAGATTTGTCTCTTATAAACTTTTAACCATACCAAAAATGACAGCTGCTAAACGCAAGGATCTATCATGGTCGACAACTTCCAGTCATTTTCAAGTCGTCACGAGAAGGTAAAGAAGTCCCTTCAAATATTCTACAATTTCCGATCCTCCCAGCTTCGAGCTTCCATATACTCTATCAACAAATGTTATTGGAACCTATCATCAGGTAAAAACCACAATTAGAGATAAATATAAATGTTATATTCACCAAAGGTAATTTACACAGTAAAATCCTTTTAGCCTATCGAAAATCATGAACCAAAATCCCAAGAGAAGTGTTCAAGCACTCAACAATCTAGAACATGATTCTATTTATGGTCAAATGGCAGTTCATATAATATCCCTATGCTACAACATGAAAAGTATTCATGCGTCATTTTACCATAAAATGCAGACAATATTAAACCTTCAAAAAACAGCTGTAGAAGGATCTCAAGAGGTAAGAACTCATCTACAAGTTGCAAACTATTAAGAATCCAACTTCAGTAATGGCTGGGAAATAAAATTCCCAAAAGACAGGTAACATTGAGTATTTTTGTACATGTGAACAAGATTTATGCATGAATGAGCTCCTAGTGAAGGGCAATCAATGATGAAATCGAGATATAGTAAAATGACATGCATGCCCATCAATAGTAAAGGACTGCAAATGTAATATCATCACAAGCCTTGTATAGTAATCCAGGGTTATAGTAGGGGAGCGCACAATCAGAGCTGAGCTATATATGCAAACTTTTAGAATTCCTGCTAGACTGAGCCTAAGATTTTGAGGCTCGACAGTCTCCAGTTTTGAAATATTGAGTTCAAGACTGACATTTTTAGTTTGAGCGTTATACAAAGAACCAATTATATTTAAAAATAATTGCAAGGTTTCACTTTAAATTAATCGAATATTAAATCTAGCAATATACTTTAAAATCATCAAATTATTGTGAGCTTCAAATAACTTTCTCCAAAACTTGAACTTGGTTCCATTGATTATTTTTTTTAACAGCAAGTTCTTTTAATCCCATCTTTGCAGATGCACCACATATTTCAAAGCAGCAGTTTGAAGCCCAGACATTCTCACAAAATTACCAAGAGTTTTCACAATCAACTCCAATGATGAAGTAGCTATCTCATGTTGATAAGATGAAAAATATAGCATTCATATGAAGAACCTTATCAAAAAATTTATATTACATATAACAACTACCTCTTCTATGTGGTAATCCTTTCTTGAGGCCCGAACAATCATCTCCATCTGGAAAACATAGCCTTTACTCACGCAAGAACTTATGACATCTTCAAGCACAGATTTTTGATAAAGACTTCAAACCCAACAACAATAATCAAAAGCTTGTAGGTGAAGTACAAAGACATTAATTAATTGCTACTGATAAAAAAAACATTAAAAAATTGATTGTACCGGAATGATCCAGTTAAGTCTGATACACCCGGCCAAAGAAAAGTCTGTGCAAGAACATTTGCCCCTCTGCTAGTCAATTTACGCCTAAGATTCCATCCATGCACACCGCCACCTTTAACATAACGAGTTCCAGTGACTATACTCGCACCTGTCTCCATCTGTTTCCTGAACTCAAGAAAATTTCAGCTAGTAAGCATATTTAAAATACAAAGCTCAAAGAGTTTTCTGTAATTATTCTTACTTGATGAAGCTTGGCAGGTATTTTGGCTGCAAACAAACATGAAAAAAGAAACAAATATCTAATTAGATTAATTAAAATATAAGCAAACACTGCAAAATGAGCAAAAAGTAAAGAAGCAAAGTATATTCACAAAGGTTATCGATGCAATATCATAGGAGACAATTAATTATTTCCGATTTTTATTCGTATTTTAGGAAACATGATTAGGTTATGATTTAATAACTTTTATAACATTTCTTTACTTAGTTATGATTTTATGAAACTCTATATAAAGGGGGTTATGCGATGTAATAAAGAAACCTCAGAATAAATGAATAATTGATATTTTCTTCCCCAATTTCTCTCTTCCTCTTCCTCTCCCCCTCTTCTTCTTCTATTTCTCCCTCCTTTCTCCAACTCTCTTCCCTTTCCCCTTCTCCTATAATTATCCTCTTACACCCTGCGTCAAATTGGTATCAAAGCAATTTGTTCTCCTTTGGCCTATATCTTCTCAAATCCAAAAATTCATCAATCATTTCCGCCCCATCCACATACACATCACCACCCTCCACCAACACAAAGCCCTATAATCACCTTTATGCAACAAAACATTTGAACAGCCCAAAAGCAAAAAAGATTGTCTCAGCAGCAGCAATAACTATTTTCGCTTTAGTAGTTTATAGTAGTTAAAAAAAAAAAAAAAGGTTCACAGGGTACTGTTCACGCCCAGAATTTCAATTTTAGATTTTTCTTCAATAAAATAAAAATGGAGACACCGCTGTTGTCCAATATTACACCAAAAGGAGTTGCTGTTCCACATAACAAAAGCTAACCCTCAAACCCCAATATAACCATACACACAGCCTGCCAACTTCAAAACCATAACCATATACGGATATACCCAACCCATAATAAAATTCCCCAGCCCATTAACCCAGGCTCTACACAAACAGGCCCAACTTTGACACAACAAGTCTGGCCCATTCCAAGTACATCATACAGCCCATTCTCTATACACAAGTCTGGCCCATTCCCAGTACATCATACAGCCCATTATACACAAATCTAGCCCAACCTCAAAACCAACAAATCCGGCCCAAATACCATCCTCTTCACTAAAACCTTAACCCGTCGCCGGCTTTCTCTCCACCTTGACTCAACCCCTCTTCGGCATCCGCTTTCCATAACCAAGTCACTCATCCACACCAACCCACCACCACTGCTCATCTTCCTCTCCTTACACCGCCAACTCACAACTTGCTTCACCCGCAGCCACCCAAACCAAACTCTATTGATCGCCACATACCTACCACATTCTTTATCACCACACCACTTCGCAAATTACCACCTCCACCGCATTCTTCATCATCTTACCATCCAAAACCTAACCCAACCCTGCCGTTCGACTGCGCTATCACACCTCAGCAATAAAACCCTATACCACACCCTGCTCTTCTCGCCGTCGCACACACCAGTAATCATTGCCACCTCTACCTTAGTCATCCTCCACCCTGGTGACCAACTAACCTTACTGAACAAATACGCTACAATCTCCATAAGGTGCAGTGAAGTCTGTCTACCACCAACCACATTCGGGGTTCACCAGCCACGCCAACTGGGTCTCACACTGGCTGTCAACTTTTTCCATATCCTCCCAACACTCTGTGCCGACTGGAGATATTGGAAGAGGAAAACGCTTGGTCCCATCTAGCTGTCCATTCATTATAATCATTTGAATTGAACAGGAATATAGGGTGCTCCACCAATGGGTCGATTTGAATCTTGAAAGGTATATCGATTATGTTTTTTGAAAGCTCTATTTTCTATGTAAGTGTTTGTGGCCAGTGACATCTCATGTTTCATATAACAAAATAAAACATAATAAAAAAATGTCATATCATGCTACATACAATTCATATAACGCCTTTAAGACCTACAACACACCCCTAACTTTATTTCCTAATAGTGTGTGTTACATATCTCCTTGTCAGTACAATAATCCTTCCTCAAGGAACTATGTTGACACCGTTCATTATTCTTCTCGACATGTTCCATCACAACCATGGGATTTTAATGGCCTCACTAGACATGACTCATTTCTTTATTTGCTCGATAGTCTTGAAATTTTCCTTGCCTATTACAATTTGAGTGACCCACGTAAAATTTGTTATGCTAATAATCTAATATGTCATTAGTTAGTTCTACTAAGACTTATTGGAGATCGTATTTGCGTAACCTTTTAGGTAAACGCGTTGTCACCTTGTGGGATGAGATGAAACAAATCCTAAGTAATAAATATGCCCTCTATTATCGAAATTATTTGTTAATTCAATTCTTTTTGCACTGTAAGCAAGGTACTTCCACTCTTTGTGAGTATCTAGCCATTTTGAAGAGTTGTTGAACAATTGTTATATTTATGAGGCTCCCCACGTCATAGTGTCTAGGTTTATCGATGGTTTAAACCATGAAATCTTGCCTAATGATATTCCTACATTCCAGCCTCTAGAAGACGCTTATCAACATGCTAACCTATGGAACATATCCTTTTATCTTCGCCAAGCATGTCATAAACTAGGTATATCATCACAGTTCAAACAATCACCTTCCGAGTGTAGTTGAATTCCTCTTGAGAAAGATAATGACGTTTTCATTGTTGAGCCAATTGAATATTCTGATAACGAGGATGATGAATTATCTATAGTGTTCCCACCTAAGTCAAACAATCCATTTATCCTCAATTACGTACCGAATTTGATCTTGCTTAATCTGTTGTATGATTCTAACGCTGACTTTGATATGATTTTACCTCATCTCTGTAATGCTTCTTGGGTTACCACGCTGTCCAATATAATTGTCCATTCACACACTTGTCTCGCACATGTAAAGAAAAGATTAAATTTCTCACTTGAACTTAATCTATTTGACTAGCCTTGGCACTTAAATAAAGACAACATAGCATAATTGTTTCCTTATCGAGGCACATTCGAGCAATCGGTAATGCAATCATTTGTTTTTGCAGGTCAGTCTACTATGCTAGTGCGCTGTGCTTCTCATGTGGATTATGTTGTTTTTGATGATGAGTTGCACGAGCTTTTGCCTTTTGGAGTCCCTTATCCATATTTGGTTAGAATGAGAGATCATCCACCTTGATTAGATCATAATTTTGACGATATTTTGCTCGTTCAGTTGACATCACATGTTCATTTTAGATATTTGGTTCATAAGAAAAGTCATTCCCCTTGGTATGTGCTCAGATGATGTTGTCCAAGGTTCAATACATGAAATTGGTCAAGATAAAAGATTAACCTCCTTGGAGTATGAAGTTCCAGTCTACCTCGCCGGAGTCGAATTCACTTAGCTGGGGAGAAATGATGCAATATCATAGGAGATAATTAATTATTTAGTTTTTTATTTTTATTTGTATTTTAGGAAACACGATTTAAGTTATGATTTAATAAATTTTATATCATTTCTTTACTTATTTATGATTTTATGAAACCGTATATAAAGGGGGTTATGCAATGTAATCAATAAACCTGGGAATAAATGAATAATTGGTATTTTCTTCCCCAATTTCTCTCTTCCTCTTCCTCTCCGTCTCCGTCTCCTCCTCCCCTTCTTCTATTTCTCCCTCCTTTCTCCACTTCTCTCTCCTTTCCCTTTCTCCTATAAATTATAATTATCCTCTAGCACCCTGCGTCAGTTATCTGAAGTGCAAGTGAATCATGTATGTCATTAGACTAATCATCTAGTCATCTTAACTAGTAATAATCTGAGACCAATTTTTCTCTTGTTCAAGAGCCAATCTTCTAGCATGATATATAATGAAATAGGACTGTAGAACTTTTTTCTCATTTTTCACTTTAGAAGTACATGATAAAGCAAATTGTATGTTGCGCTTGAACTAAAATACTGTGCATGAGAAAACCATTGATCGCAGCGTAGATTAAAAGCACAACTTCACAATGTTACATAACATAAAAAAGAAGATGATAAAATTTACATGGTGTGATAAATCAGCATCCATTATAACAACAAAACTGCCCGAGGCATGCTTCAGACCATGCATATAAGCAGTCCCTGAAATGAAATCAACATTTAGGACCACTTCATGGTTATCATTCAAAATAAAGAAAGCCTAAATACACACCTAAGCCGAGTTTCTTGGGTCTGGGTCTCAACAGCTGCAGTAAAAGAGAATCCACGAAAAAGTATAAGCTAAGAGCTAAAATTGCAAATCATCACACTCAACAATGAAGACAGGTTTAATTTGCCGAATCTTACAATGCGATTTTCCCCATATACTTGCTGCAATTGTTTGACAATGTCCTGAGTTCCGTCAGGACTCCCATCATCCACTACTATAATTTCAAAATCAACATCCCTGATCAAACAACAAATAAAAGTTACAAATTGACCAGGTCCAGTGTCTGAAAAGAATGCATATAAATAATTTTCATATGGTCTAATCCTTTTATCCCATATTTTTGTTAACAAATACCAAAAATGTACACGAAATAAATACCAGTCCACTGCATCATAAAGATGGCCTATGAATAAGAGACTTCAAAATCCTCAAACAAGGCACAGGAATTAGCACAAATCAACGTAATCTATAGTAGGCTTTTAGAAAATTATGGCTTAAAAGAATATTAATGTTGTTGTTTCACTTCATTAACATTAAACATTGTCCATCACTTAAAGGTAGATCAAGACTGTACAATAAAATTCTGCACACAATTACTCGGAAAGACGTTATTCCAATTATTGCCAGTTCAATGGAATGTAACAAAATGGGATTCAAAACACTGATTAACGATCAAGCAACCATGACAAGGTGATCAAATTGTCTACAGTTACGAGGTAACCATCACCAAATGTTACCCAACTAGAACGCAAATTAAAAGATTACATACATTATAAGGCTCCATTAAGTTTTCTTTTTTACCTGATTTAGTCAGAAACACTAAAAAAATGGTTTGCTGAAGTGTTAAATCTAGAACATCAACACCCATAAATTACTGTCTATTGAGTTATCAAAAATTTATCCTCCCAAATCAGGTTCTCACAATTGTTTTCATACAACATAATCATTTTGTATAATCCAAATCAAATGATGAACAAACTCTATCTTGATGATGCTGAAAATATGATTAAAAAAACATTAAAAAAAATCTCCAAAACCAATGATCTGATAATTTCTTCTACTGTTAAACAAAAAAGGACTGTTTGTCGTAATGCACTACAAAATTAACCATTATGATTTAGATATTTAGGACTTACCTGTAACTTCAAATCGCTCACAGCAAATTACATTCTACGACTGAAAGAAACCTAAAGATAATTTTTTTGAAAACATCTTACCCGCCTCGAGTAATCAACCATTTAAAAATAGCCAAAAAAAAAACCCTCATTTTCTTTATTCAGAATCAAACGCACAGATAATTGCTCGTAGTAATTTCAATTCTACGCGCCATAAAAGAAATCTAACGATAATCGTTTATGAAAAGCCCAAAAAAAAAAAAAAA
>CAIGRS010048725.1:0-13182 GCA_903798395.1 Fraxinus floribunda | reverse complement strand
TGTTCCGTTTCATTGCAGCACTTGGGAGAACTCAAGTGGTTGCCAACACACTAGGAACTTTCACCTTGTTGATGGTGTTCGTGCTTGGAGGCTTTGTTGTAGCAAAAGGTCCATAGTTCATTCTTTTATTCACTATGTTAAGTTTAAGTAATCTTTTTTGCTAAACATGTTAGAGATTTTTTTTTAAGTTACATATTGGGGAGGATTTTAGTATAAAAGTTTACTTTTGTGAAAGCAANTTCACCTTGTTGATGGTGTTCGTGCT
Source organism: Fraxinus floribunda (assembly GCA_903798395.1). Lineage (NCBI taxonomy): Eukaryota > Viridiplantae > Streptophyta > Magnoliopsida > Lamiales > Oleaceae > Fraxinus > Fraxinus floribunda. The sequence goes on along the minus strand of CAIGRS010048725.1, from coordinate 12,917 downwards.
TGGAGGCTTTGTTGTAGCAAAAGGTCCATAGTTCATTCTTTTATTCACTATGTTAAGTTTAAGTAATCTTTTTTGCTAAACATGTTAGAGATTTTTTTTTAAGTTACATATTGGGGAGGATTTTAGTATAAAAGTTTACTTTTGTGAAAGCAAGTCTTTACTTACTTTCCAAACAAGTACTTTTTCTTATTTAAGGCTTAGCCAGACTTGATCTCCATAGTTTTATTCAGTGCTGAATTATTTCGTTTAATTTGAGTTGTAAAAACTTCATTTATTCACCATTTTGCATTTCACAGATGATATTCAAGATTGGATGATATGGGGATATTATGCTTCTCCTATGATGTATGGACAAAATGCCATTGCCATCAATGAGTTTCTTTCTGAGAGATGGGGCGCAGTAAGATCTCTTGATTCTTATCTCCACATACCAAATTGAAAGCAAAAAATACAATATTAATGTTTGTTTTCCATACTTACCTCTTTATGCAGCCCACTGAAGGACGTGAAAATACTGTTGGAAAGACTCTTCTCCGAGACAGAGGTTTATTCACAACAGAGTCATGGTACTGGATTTGCATTATCGCTCTTTTCGCATACTCTCTTCTGTTCAACGTTCTGTTCGTCGCTGCATTGACATTCTTAAATCGTGAGTAAAACATTCATACTAGATATTTAGAATTCTATGCTGTGGTAAATAATAAATAAGTCCATCTCTTAACTGTGTCCTGTTGAACATTCAGCTCTGGGGGATAATAAAGCTGTCATAGCGGACGATGGAGAAGAAGAAAAGAAGAATAAACGGCAATTGATATCAAGTGCTGAAGGTTTGTGGTTTCTTAAGACAATTTTTTCTATTCGTGTAATCTAATTTTCTCACCTAATGGAAGGTAGTGGTACATGTAATTGCTTGATCATAAGAACTAAAATATATGCATCAAAGAAGTATTTGCGTCATACCTTTATTCATCTGATATATAACGATAACTACAGGTGTTCAAATGGGTGTGAGAAATCCTCATGGAAGTGTTGGAACAGAAAACAACGCAGCAAGAAAAGGGATGGTGTTGCCTTTCGAGCCCCTCTCACTTGCATTCAACCATGTGAATTACTACGTTGATATGCCAGCTGTGAGTCTCCAAACCTTTATTCATACTGTATATGCTCCATCTATGACAAGTTTACTAACTTGGAGAAATTGTTTTATATCAGGAAATGAAGACTCAAGGGGTTAACGACGAAAGACTGCAACTGTTAAGAGATGTTAGTGGTGCTTTCAGGCCAGGTGTTCTAACAGCATTGGTTGGTGTCAGTGGAGCAGGAAAGACTACCTTAATGGATGTCTTGGCTGGAAGAAAAACTGGAGGATATATTGAAGGAAGCATAAGTATTTCGGGTTTCCCAAAGAACCAAGAAACATTTGCACGAGTCAGCGGTTACTGTGAACAGAACGATATCCATTCACCCTATGTCACTGTATACGAGTCACTCCTTTACTCTGCCTGGCTACGCCTTGCTGCAGACGTGAAGACAGAAACACGAAAGGCATGTAACTGATTAACATTGTCTGAGAAACATATGGTATATCATAGAAACCGTATATAAGCATTTTTGTCTGACAGAGATTTTCTCATTTCAGATGTTTGTTGAGGAGGTAATGGACTTAGTTGAGCTTAATCCCTTGAGGAATGCACTTGTTGGACTTCCAGGAGTAGATGGTCTTTCAACTGAACAGAGAAAGAGGCTCACTATTGCTGTAGAATTAGTTTCCAATCCTTCCATAATCTTTATGGATGAGCCCACCTCCGGACTTGATGCTAGAGCTGCTGCAATTGTCATGCGTACAGTGAGAAACACGGTGGATACAGGCCGAACAGTGGTCTGCACTATTCACCAGCCTAGCATCGACATATTTGAAGCTTTTGATGAGGTATATTTCACTTGTAAATAGTCTCAATAGTTAAATCCTCAACCCTTATAAAGCTGCATTTTATTTGACACGCGTACATTGATTTCTCCTTGCAGCTACTGTTGATGAAGAGAGGAGGACAAGTTATTTATGCCGGACCTCTTGGTCGCCGATCCCATAAGCTTGTCGAATATTTTGAGGTGAGTTTTGCTCTCGCGTATGAGTTTGCAGCTGTTTTATTTAGTCAAAACTCATTCACAAGCTAATAAAGTTTTATTATCCTTTTAACCTGATTTCTTCCATTTAATCATGCAGGCTATACCTGGAGTTCCCAAGATCAAGGAGGGTTACAATCCAGCAACTTGGATGTTAGACGTCAGCTCCAGTGCTGCAGAGGCTCAACTTGATGTTGATTTTGCAGAAATTTATGCCAATTCTGATCTTCACGGGTGAGTGATGGATGACATAGTATCATATGACATGGTATATAATATTAGACATGACGGTACATTTTTTCTTCCTTAATGTTGTACAAATTGTTGATCATTTTCTTGATTTTCCAATTTCAGGAGGAACCAAGATTTAATAAAGGAACTTAACACTCCGGCACCAGGCTCGAAGGATCTCTACTTCCCTACACAATATTCCCAGTCCTTCTTGATTCAGTGCAAGGCTTGCTTCTGGAAACAACATTGGTCATACTGGAGGAACTCACAGTACAATGCAATTAGGTTCTTCACAACAGTTGTCATAGGAATTTTATTTGGCGTCATCTTTTGGCAAAAGGGAGATCAAATGTAAGTCCGACATTTCCTTCTTTGAAGCTTGCCTAGTCATTGAACTAAAGAAAGCGGTCTAAACATCTTTAAACTGTTTTTATAATCATATATGACATTACCTAACAAAGAGCTCGACTCTAACTCTCTGCGTACTTCAAACAGAAATAGACAACAAGACTTGATTAATCTGTTGGGAGCTACTTATGCTGCTGTTCTTTTCTTGGGAGCCACAAATGCTTCTGCAGTTCAATCTGTTGTAGCAATTGAAAGGACGGTATTCTACCGTGAAAGAGCCGCAGGAATGTACTCAGAGTTGCCCTATGCATTTGCTCAGGTATGAAATGGAAAATCTCCCTACAGGTTTTTAAGTTAATTTTTAACTAATCACTCAAATCTTATTACTTATCTTGCAATTTTAACTTGTTTTCACTGTTTATAGGTGGCTATAGAGACTATCTATGTTGCGATTCAGACCTTTGTTTACTCTCTACTTCTGTACTCCATGATTGGATACCACTGGACTGGAGAAAAGTTCTTCTATTTCTACTACTTCATATTCATGTGCTTCACCTACTTCTCAATGTACGGTATGATGGTTGTTGCATTGACTCCGGGCTTCCAAATTGCTGCCATTGTTATGTCCTTCTTTCTCAGCTTCTGGAACTTGTTCTCCGGTTTCCTCATCCCCCGTCCAGTACGTATTCTGATTTCCACCACACGAAACAACTTTTCAGATTATAGAAACTAGCTATTTCAATAATTTACTAATAATCTGGTGTACAAATTCTTGCAGCTTATCCCAATTTGGTGGAGGTGGTACTACTGGGCTTCTCCTGTTGCCTGGACAATCTACGGTATTTTCGCGTCTCAAATAGCCGATCAGACGGGCGAACTTGAACTCACTGGCAACACCGGTAGTGTAAGGATTAAAGATTTCCTTAAAGACTACTTGGGTTATGAACATGACTTCCTTATACCAGTGGTTTTTGCTCATGTTGGTTGGGTGCTTCTATTTTTCTTTGTGTTTGCCTATGGCATCAAGTTTCTCAACTTCCAAAGGAGATAGAGAAATCCGAACTTTCGTGGGGTGCGATTTTTAAGATCTTTAGGCTTATACCATACAGTTTTTAGTGTATATCAGCTATGCAGATTGGATAAAACAAACTGTTTACATCATTTTTCCTTTTGTTTGCTTTTGGTACTAGTGTAGTTCTGTCTTGGTTTGATTTCCTATTCAATGTATAATTGTTCTTTTTGTCTTGGTGAATTTTGTATCATACGAGTAAATAAAATACTTCTAAAAATTTTATTGTAATAAAAGATTCACATCTTTTTATTTGATATATGGTAAGAACTTTATCAAGATTCGAATCTTATGACATTTTTTTAAGCGCTTGAAAAATTACAGGTTCCTCTTTTTATTCTCTCTTTTAGAGAACACTTTTTAAGCAATTACATAAAATATGGAGACAACAATTTCTACTACAACTCTTTTTATGTGTGATACAACAGTATTATTTGGGGTTGGAGGGTTTATCTTTAATAAATTCGGTGCATGTGCTATTCAAAATTAATTTGCCAACATAAATTTATGCTATTCAAGAATAATTTGCCGATAAATTTATTTGAGTATGTCTCATGCAATATGAACATCACCAAATCTTATGGAGCCCAAACTCCAATTCACCTATTTGACTCGAACTTTTTTGCCCTTCCTCTAAGGGGCTATTGTAACAAGCACATAATGTCCACCAAAAATGTCCATGGATTTTATCAAGTTGAATGAGTTTCAAGATTTCCTATTTGAACGTGTTACATTCGCAAAACTACAATTATTGCTAATCAAGGAAATGATTCGTGGTGAAGACAAGACTACACATGGGCAAAAGAACAGCAGCAAAAGATAATACAGTGATAGCGTCAATTCATTCATTAAGACTTGTGTTAAGCATCAGTATGGAATAAAGAAAATTCCAGTATAATATAGTCTATAGAATCTACTATCATCTCCACTATGTTTGCGAGAAACGCAAGTGATAAACTTGGAATTGGGATCCAAAAGAAAACAAAATCCATTTACTGTTCTGATCCCAAATCAACTGCCGTAGGTGAAGCCAAAAACAAGAAGTTTCAGTGAGTGACTGGACGAGCAAAAACAAACCATCACATAATCGAAACACACAATCAGTACTTTATCAGCACTACGTCCTATGATCATCTAAGCTCTCATTTTGTAGTTAAAGGTGCATCTGCAATGGACTGAATCTCCCTCTTGCTCCTCACCACACATCGTTTCTTGGTGATGAAGTCAAGTTTATCAAGATCCTTTAAAAGTCCCAGGTAACAGTACAAGAACTTTTCTTCATTCTCTGCTGGTACTGTTTGTGTTTCTTCACCACAACTTCCTCTCTCACTGGACATAACTTGCAGGAATTCAATCCTCCCATGCTTAGTCTCGAGATAATTTTTATGCAATCTCTCTGCCTCTTGTAACCCAGAAAGTGTGCCATTGAATATAGCCAACATTACACTTTGATTTGCAGGTTTACCGATGCAGACCTTATTTATGTTCCCAAATCCCATGTCTACAAGAAAAAAAAAAATATACACGAGATAGAAACCCAATTGTAGACCATTTAAAATATATGTCTATGTAAAAACAGAATATCAAAAACAACCAACAGACTCGCAAATTCAAAGTTTTCAGCTGACATCACTTCCCACACTTTTTGGTTTACCATAAATAGCAGTTCACAAGTGATGGAAAGAAAGGACAATAATAAGCTTAAGCTGACTTGGCCTATCTGTATATCCAAGTGTTATAAAAATTAGTGTTAGTTCGAAGGAAAAGATTTTATGCATTCCATCATTAAATTTAAACTACATTATCATGTAATATTTTTATCCAGAAGTATATAGTTCTTTGTTATGAACAGAGCAAAACTCTTGACTGTTAAGCAAGATAATGGTATTAGAAAATTGAAAATGTAGGATACCGTTGTTGAAGGACAAGCCGACAAGCTTTAAAATATAACTGTCCAAAATGAATTTAATAACCATTAACATTTATATTATATACTACTATAGAGAAATTTAGCATGCAACATATCAGGTATTAGGGTCCATAGCAGAGGAAATGAGGAATTGATAACACAAAAATCACTAGGCTTTAACATTTGTAAAGGGTATACTGCATATTTTAAATTCTCAAGCGTTGAGACGTTTCCATCGAAAAATTGTTTTTGCAGGTTTCAGTACCCTAACAAGGTAACAGATAAAGAAATGAAGTGAATATTAAACTCTTGAATCATCTTGAGTTGGGAGCAATAACCATGAGAGTTAACCAACAGCATTGATGTAAATACATGTGCTATAATACAGTTGCACACTCCTGCTGTATTGACCATATGCTGGTCAGTGACAACTTATGAGAAACTTCATCGTAAGTTTAGGTTGAGGGAAGTGGGGAAAAATGGAAGTCACATAAACACATACTGTATATAATTTCATAATGAAAATAAAGATGAGCAAACACACTAAAGAAAAGGGATCATTCAAGATAAATAAATTTACCTTTGAGCTTGGACTCTAGAGCTTCAGTGGATAGAATAATCTGCTCATCAGGATTTTCCTTTCCTATAGTACTGTTATGAATGATCACAGCAGGTGGCCAGATAATGAGGTCTTCTTTAAGGGATGAAGTTTCAGCATCAGACATGACCTCACAAAGCCATTGACTACCGAAATCCTCTGCACTTTTCCATCCCATCAGTATGCAAAGTGCTTTGTGCAATCCCAAGTGTTGCGACCTGAGGCCAACCTTGGTGGATGTGAAGGCATGCATTGCCAAACTTTCTGTGTCTGCAAACTTGTCTGAGTTGCTGAAACAGCATTCAGCTAAAACAATCAATTCATGTCAACTCAAAAGGAACATATTGTAATAGTTTGCAGGTGAACTACAAAAACAGCATACCTAGGATAATGGATAATAATTAAAGGGGAAGCAAGACAAGATTCATCATATGCCAAATAGATTCTTGATGAGGGCCACATTTATCAGATAAGATAAAAATAACTTAGTTTCTTTCAACAGTAGCATCCTAGGTAGTTCGAGGAAAATATCCAAAAATTATGTCATGCTTACTGGATGACACAAAGACTAATATATAGAACAGGTATACAACTACTGAAGTTATTGTATTTGATAAATAAATTCATCTACAGCAAGAAGATCTTCCAACAGGGGTAAAACTATCCGCATGAAAGGAAGAGAACGGCAGAAGAGACTGGAGTCAGGCAGGACATCAAGAAAGTGTCAATATTTCTGACTCAGTAAAAGTTCTTTTTTTTTCCCCCCCAAAAAGACCATTCAGCGAAAAGGATGCTTCATCAGAATCTCCTCACCTCAGTTAGTACAGCAATGAATGTACTTGCACCATTCCAAATATCTATTGTTAACATTACGGAACAAACAAAACATCAGGAATTGCCCAGCCCGATATCCTTTTCACTGACCAGGAAAGCCATGAATCAAATTTACATGCTATTTTTTCCAACTACAAGAATCTTAAAATTAATGACTCAATAAGACTTGTAAACTCTGATCCCGAAGTTTATATGTAAATATAATTGTATAATAAAGATATAGAATTTAATCTTAATCACCATGTGAGATTCCTTCAAATTGAAGTTCATGGCATGACCATAGACATGCTAACTCAGGTAAACAATGATTTTAAAGTAGAAGCAATCAACCAATGTAGAGGAACTAAATACTACTAAATAGGGCCTTTTATTTTGCATATACCTATCCTAGGCTCCTCCTACTATATATTTCACTAATGGCAGATCTTTTATGCTTTTCCTCTCCATACTGTAGGAAGAAAAAAAATCCTCCACTCCTCCCCTACCGAAACCAGTTTGTGACAACTCAATAGTAATTATGGCACATAACATTCAGTTGCTGACATTATTTTATCCCAATCAATCGAGCAGAAAGAGTTAATATATTTCTATTTCCGTTCATTGCGACTTCACCTCTTCCCAGCTTCTAATCGTTATTCATGAAATTCAAAATTCTACTTCTTATTAATGTAATATAACATCCTGAAGTAAAGAACAGCCTTAAACACCAGTATTTGAGGTATCCTTTGATTGATAGCCCAAAAGACAAAGTATAGCTCAGAAGGCAGCAGACAGACTAAAGGTGTGCCAGGATGCATAAAGCTACACAATTTGTTTAGTAACCATAACTTCCCCCAGCAACAGATTTCACGAAGTTCAAACTATTGAAGTTCAGACTTTCACCATCAAGTGACAGTAATTAAAATTTTGATTTCTCAATACTTTCCCTATAGTTTGCATCCACAACTGCAAAACTTCATGAAATGCAGGGTATACCAAAATATTCTGACAGAGAGCCTGATTGGGTGATTCCTCACGGAAGCAACGGCGTGAGATCAGTAACAGAAAACTTACTTGATTGAAGCACAACAAGAAAGAATAAGTTCAACGAAAAAGGGGGGAGTAGAATATGCTCCATGCTATAGAACACAGACCTTCCACAGACGAGGCACTTTAAACTATAAGTTTTTACTTGTTCCATGTATGTCTTCCTTTTTGTTGGCGTTTCACTCGTTTGTTTGAGAAACTTGAAAAATGCACTCCGCACCAACTGCTTGAACTCATCGGACTTTTCAGGTGGTTCAGGCTTTTCTGGACGAGCATTAGCTTCTAAGTTGTCACCCAATACATCATCAGGACTTCCATCTGAATCATCTTGGACCCTTGGAATTTTTTTGGAACCTAAGTTTTTCAGCCAAGGGAGTCTATCGTGATTCTTGGGAGCAGGTCCCAACCTCTTCTCCAATGAAGGTTTGTATTTCTTTACTATACGTTGAGAAACATGAAGCTTTTGAGGATGTGGTCCCAACCGCTTCTTTATGTCTCTAGCACCAGACATATGGTGATTGTTCGAGTGGTTAGCTTTGAATTTTTCACTGGATGACTGATAATTGGCCATCTCACTCGATTCACTTGTATTGGCATAATCATATTTTCTTGATTTGAATTTATATGACAAACTTACAGGATCCACATTCTCTCCTCCATGACCTTGATGGTAAATCTTGCGAACACTCTTCCTACTAACATTATGCTTGTGCAATTTCTCACCCATAACATGCTTTCGCTTGAGCTTCCTCTCAGATGTTTTAACTGAACTCAAATCCCTTGCAGCCAACCTCTTGTGAGGGCTATCATCAATTCGATCCAAGCAAGGGTCATATTCTTTCGGTCGCAACATGTGTGATCTTTCTTCATGAGTACATGGGCCACCATCCATCTCATTACTATGAATCTCTCGTGGTTCGATGCTTCCATAGTTGCTATACAATTCCCTATCATAACTCAGGCGCATACTACTGCAACCTAATACTTTGTCATCTTGTTCTCTTGCATGCGAGGATCCACGCGTATCAGAATAATTATGCATCAACTCTCCTCGTGAAGAAGTATGGTGATTCCAAAGTTCTACATCTTCTAAACGTATTCTAGAGGATTCATCAATTACATCTACGGGATACATAAAGTCAGTTCTTGAAGTATCCTGGCTTCGGTATTCTTTAACATCCGTCAATGTTTTTCCAAATGGTAATCCACTGGACCTTGTACTCGAACAGCCTATGTGGCTTCTACCAAATTCTGGATAAATATGAGCTCCATGTCTCTCTAGTGAGCTAAAATATGACCTTGAGTAACTCGTGGGAGACCTATTTTGTGAATTTTCACCAGACCCCCCATCACAACCAATAGTCTCGGAAGTCATTTCATTCCTCAGTCTTGTACCATTTGATGGCAATGGCACATATAGGTCTTCCCTGGAGGAGAAACCAGATGACCCATTGGTATAATCCTTGGCCCGAGATGATGAAATTGTATGGTCAACATCACCCCATAAATATCCTCTTAAAGACAGGAGATTATCTTCCCTGTTGTAACTGTACATTTCTCTATCAATTGGTCTAACATGCTCATCCAGATTAATAAGATCATCGCCAGGACGAAAATGTCCATCTTTTTTACTCAAATAACAGTTGTCCCCAGAGTGAATGTCTCTACCTTTTTTCGGCATACGAAGCTCATCTATGGGATTAAAGTCGCCGTCTTTATGAGTGCCAGTAATCAAATGTTGCAATTCTGAAGATGGCACGTGATGAGCACCAATGTCATAACCACCTAAACTTTTAGTTAGACCATCAACACCAACATGACCCAAAGCATATGAATCAGTGTACCTGTTCTGTGTCCTCTCAGTTTCCACAGGACTAGGCTTGCTACCACCCGAATAGCGCAACCCTGCAGGCAATCTAGATCGACCCTCATCCAAATATTGACTCCCTGGATAACAATCTTTCTCAGCACTCACCCTTGTGATACTAGTATCACTAACACCACGGTAGTCATTCACATTATCTTTCACATTGAATCCATCAGAGTTTCGAGGATTGTCTAAACCATAATTCTGCTGAAACTTCATCGGAGCAGAGTTCCCAATCAATGAGTCCTCTCCATACAATCTCCGAGAATATCCAACACCATCCTTGTACTTATAACTATCATTCTCTCTATCCCTCTCTCTATCTCTATCATGATAATCTGAGAATCTCACAGCCTGCAAATCGAGATCTCTATCAAAATGATCCCTCCTCTCCGTTCTCCTAGACCTCTCGGTATACTGCATACCATCCGTGGCATGTAAATCATCCACGTTACGTTGATGGGATGAATACTCCTGGCGGCAGGACGGTGAAAAATCCCGATACCTTAGTGTTCGACGCTGAGGCGATGGCGATCGAACTCGACTGTCCAAAACGTACCTCCTTTCTCTCGTCATTCCACTAAATCAACAACAAAATTTAATAAACCTGTCTCTTCTTAACCGATTGTACACTCAAATCGGTGAAGTCTCATAAATGTAGCACTACATAATAATCAGTGAATATAAAATATCGAACTGAGGCATTAGAAACCTAAACATAGAACACCAAAATATTTAGTGGAAAATGAACCCAAAACACCAATCTTAGTTTTTTTTAATCAACAAGATTTTGATATTTGATCAGCAATAACATCGAACCTTTAGGATTGAAGATCCCATTGTTCTTTTTCAGTTTTTTGCTGCGTTTTCAACGAGATACGATTATTTGTCGTTAGTGGGTTATGAGAGATTGAAAAGGAAATGGAAATTAGGTTTCTGGGGGAAGTTTATTTAGGGCAAAACTGAATAATCAATAGAGAATATCAAGGGATTTCGTTTCTTGTTTAATTTGGGGATAACTTGAAGATACATGTACGGAAATAAGGGAGTGTTTGATGTATTTTAAGCTGTAATGGAAAATATGCGACTAAAATATAAGGAAAAATTTTAGATCCGATGAAGAATGTGAATTCGAAAGAGTGAATTTCGAAATGTCGTCGGGGCTAAGTTTCAATGAAGTTTTACATACTCATATGGGTGGGTCCATGTGGGACAATGATAATAAAAAATTGCCAAAAAAATCCCACCTCCTATTGTAAGTTATCGATGAGGGTTAGAGGTGTCAAGATAGACGGATTGATCAGACTCGTGAAAATCGACCCGGATCGATCCGGGACCGTGGATCGACTCGTGATCCGAACGGACGGTTCACGGGTCAAGGAAGTGTGACCCGCGAGTTTCGCGGGTTGCACATTCACGGGCCGCGGTTAGTCGTGATTAACCGCGGCTTGTGAAATAAAAAATTAAATATTATAGTTAAATAGGTGCCAACCTGATTGAAATGTACTTAAATTATAAATTATAGTAAAAGTAGGTACCAACCTAATTAGGATGTACTTATGCTATAAATGTTTGATAATAGTAATTAGAAATGCATTTAGTTGTTATTTGTTTAAGTTAAATTTAACTTTACAAAGTTATAAATAATTCATGTAACATTAAATTTGAATTCTATGTAAACATTTCTTGGTATAAATATGAATTTANAGTAAAAGTAGGTACCAACCTAATTAGGATGTACTTATGCTATAAATGTTTGATAATAGTAATTAGAAATGTATTTAGTTGTTATTTGTTTAAGTTAAATTTAACTTTGCAAAGTTATAAATAATTCTTGTAACATTAAATTTGAATTCTATGTAAACATTTCTTGATATAAATATAAATTTATCATTTTGTTCAATTCTTAGTTTACATTTAAAAAATAATAATATTTTCTGCTATAAAATATGAAAAATTCTATATTTTTATAATTTTATATATACAATCATACGGGTCAAATCGGAACAAATCACGACTCGTGACCCATATGGACTCGACCCGGATGGGTCAGCGGGTGAATCTGGGCTGTAGTCCAAAATTGTGGATCGACTCGAAATCGGTCCGGAACCCGTAGCAGATGGAGTTTTTTTACGCGGACCGTTATTGGGCTCATATGTTGACAGGCCGACCCGACCTGGACCACCCGAATTGATGCCTCTAGTGAGGGTTATGTGAAAGTAGAAAGTGAAAGAAAGAAAAAAAAAAAAAAGCTAAACTTTCGATTATTATAAGCAAAAGCCCGAACTTTATAGATTTAGAAATGGGCTACTTCACTGGGCTTGAGGTAAAAATAGAGTTAAGAAGGCACGTGTATGCGATACCTAACCCAACTAAGGCCCAGTATATGGGCCAGGAAGGCTTGAGAGCCACACAAGAAAGCCCAGCATCAAAGATGGATTGAAAACCCTACACCACGAGAAAAAAAATTCATTACGACGGTCCTATATGCATACTTGGTAGGACCGACCATTTACCATTTAAATCATGACACATTAATATACATAGTGGTAAGAGAGAAACAAAGTGGAGCTCAGATGTCAATATATCATGATTTAAATGATTCGAGATTCGATTTGACATGATCTAAATAGGTAATCCTACATGTGTGCGTATATGATCGTCCTACCGAGGTCTTTCTCATACACCACAAGCAATCAAAGGAAGGAATAATGCTCTGGGCCCATAAAGAGGGATGACTCATCTAGCTAAATGTTTTCACCAAAGGGAAATTTGGTAATTGATAGGGTAATTGTACACACCATTAAACATCAACAAAAATCATTGATGGAGTTTAAATTATACTTTAGCACTCAAACAATCAACATTTATAATCACGATCGCGATATTAAGGCTTCGTCTGGGAGCGATT
>CAIGRS010048681.1:0-11800 GCA_903798395.1 Fraxinus floribunda | reverse complement strand
GAGTTTTTAGGGTTGATATAAAAAGGAATTTTGAAGAGAGATCCGTATTTTGATAACTAAGAGAGAAAATTACATTGAGGAGGAGAAATTCGACATTTCGGATCGGATTTCGAAGGCTTGAAGATTTAATTTCTAGATTTTCTTCAATTATATATGATTCGGGTGATGGCTTCCTTTCATTTTCTGTGTAATTTTCATATTAATATATTAGACTAAGTTTTTCATTGTATTAGATGAATGATGAACCCTATTGTTTATTTATTTTAATTCAAGACAATAAGTTTAGTATTTCTTGATTTTTCTTGATTGATTTTGGATTCCTATTGAACTATTTGATTACTTGATCATCAATTAGATAGTTAGTTGCTTGTTGTTCACAATAAGTCTAGAACGCAACAAAATCATTACATGGACAATAGGTATTAGGAATAATAATTATGGCATGTGCAATCATGTGTGATAAATCATGTAAATCAATGCATATTTTTCATATGAATTTGGACTAGGAATAGGATCGGGTCGTGTTAAATATAGGTTTAATATATCTTGGAAAAGAATATTGAATAACAGTGGATTATCGATTGTCTTGAATACTTGAATTTACTAGATTAATTATTGAGAATTGAAATAGATAGAAATATGTGGATTCACGATTCCAGTACAAACATNTTTAATAGTAGTTATTGAACTAAAAATTAGACATTATTTCTCGTGGGAACGATACTCTTAACTCACAAATCTTATTACTTGTACAACAATCTCGTACGCTTGCGGGTTTTATGCGAACATCTATCACATAACTCACCTTTATTTCCAGCTCCAATTCATAATTCATCACTTGACATATCAGTTCCAAGTCCTGATATTAACTACACTCCTAATGCTAGTTTTTCTCCTTCTATTTCACCTTTCAATTCACCTGTCCTTCCTGAGATCAATACTCAATAATTCACTCTAGCTCCTGTTATACCAATTCGACAATCTAGTAGACCTAAAAGAGCTCCCGCATATCTTCAAGATTATCATTGCAGTCTTATCTCTTAAGTGCCTGTTCCCCAATAAGAATCCATGACAAAAGGTCCCATAGCTGGCAAGCAATATCCTACTTCCGCATTTCTAAATTATAGCAAATTATCTCTTGTTCACAGAAACATTCACTGGCTTTTTCTACCATTTATGAACCTCAATCATATGATGAGGCCGCTAATCATCCTAATTGGTGCAAAGCTATCGACTTAGAATATCAAGCATTGGTTTCCAATAATACTTGGATAGTTATTCAGCTTCTTGTACATAAGAAACCCGCGGCTTACAAATGAATCTTTAAACTTCATTCTGATGGGACAGAGGAAAGGAAGAAGGTAGGGCTTGTTGTAAAAGGGTTCACACAACAAGCTGGACTTGATTATGAAGAAACCTTTTAACTTATTGCCAAATTGGTTACTGTGAAGACCTTCTTGGCTGTTGTTGCTCATAAGTGCTGGCATCTTCATTAGTTGGACATCAACAATGCATTTCTCTGTGGAGAACTTGATGAAGAGGTACATATGTTGATGCCTAAGGGTTATGAGCAATAGGGGAGAATGGAGAACAACTTGTTTGCAAATTAAACAAGTCCGTTTATGGACTTATACAGGCGTCGAGACAATGGAACACTAAGTTGATTTCATACATTTTTTCACAAGGCTTTAAACAAGCTAAGTCTGATTGCTCTCTATTCAGCAAACAAGATAATGGATCCTTTACTGCTCTGCTCGTTTATGTAGATAACATTATCATATGAGGTAATGATCTATCATACATTGAGTAGTTTAAAAAGGAATTAAACAAGTAATTCAAATTAAAAGATTTGGGAGTCTGAAATATTTTTTAGGACTTGAAGTGGCGAGAACATCAACTGGAATTTCTATAAATCATAGGAAATATGTACTGAAAGTCCTGACTGATGAAGGATATCTTGGAACTAAGCCTACAAAATGCCCTTTACCACAGAACTTGAAGCTCAGTAAGAATGAAGGGGACGCTATTGAGAATGCTAGTGCATATCAAAGGTTAGTAGAAAGGATCTTATATTTGACTATAACCATGTCTGATCTGACATATGCGGTGCAAAACAAGGAAAAATTCAAAGCCAAGGAAAAAGTTTCAAAACATGAAGAAAATGCCTCTTGAAGATCCAACCTAAGGCACTCTGGCAATGTCAAGCTAATGATGTTAACGAAGCGTTTCTTGGGAGGCAACACAAGCTTTCTATCACCCTATCTCTTATCTTTAGATAATTAGTTTATAACTTTATTAATAGTTTCTTAGCAAGTTTACTTTTCTTGTAGGTTAAATCGCATGTTTGGGGGAGAAGCTAGATCAGAATTCGGCAACCATCAATCTACCATTTCATTACTACGACGCCTATAGCAATGTAGACAGCTCATTTTTACTCTGGAAATCCTCTTCATTTTCTTTAATTTCACATCAGGGATAATGTTTAGGTTAAGTTTGGGGGGGAGGTGAAATATTAATTGTCTTATTGCTTAGTTCTTAATTGTTTTTAGGGAAAATTGCTACTGCGGTCTTAAGCATTTCCTTTTTTGTAGACTTTACATCAACCTTCACTTTGTGCCACCCACGGTTCCAAACTTTTCAAATATTCTCACTGTAAAGATAAAATGACATAAAGTCAATTCATTAGTTGACCAAAGGTCAATAGTCTGACCTAATTTTGACTATTTTTCAAAGTACAAAAGGATAACTTTAAATTTCTCATATTAAAGAATTAAATTATATTAAATAAAAAAACTAGAAATAAAAAAGAAAATAATTTGGAGATTGAGGCTTCTTCTTCTTGCTACCCCCACAACGAAGTCCACCCACCCCACTCGTATCGACGACCTCCACCCACCACACCGCATCGCCACGCCACCAACACTACTACAAATAATCTATACCGATACCCTACCCAACCAACAAACCAAACCAAAACCCACAACCACATGCAACTGCCATTGCTTTAAGCCCCGATTTCATGGCACCAATGATACTTGTACCTTTCCCAATCCCACCCATCCTTAGAGCTGTCCATTTTCATTTACATCCTTAAGGCCTCCCATTCTCGTATTCTAACGGCAACAAACATTTCATCAAACACTTGTCTCTTTAATACCCATTCTCCAACAACATCTACCATGAGCTTAGGATTTTGTCGATTTTATAAGGAGAAAATTCCGACTGGCCTTATGGTTTACACTCAGGTTTGACCCGAAATGAGAAGAATAAATGATAGAGTTGTGTGTTAGGTGGATTCGTGAGACAATTTGGGTATGGTAGGTTGACGATCATCGATGCGGTGGGGGTATCGATGGCGGTCGTCGGCGTCGAAGGGCTTGGATCTACAATAATGGCTACACAAAGTGGTTTTGGTTTCTGTGAAGGTATAGTGGGGGTGGGAGTCGGAGTCGGAGTCGGGTGGGAAGAAGTGGAAGAAGAAAAATAACTTTCCATTTTATTTTCTTCTTGGTTTTTTTTTATTTAATATACTTTAATTCTTTAATATGAGAAATCTAAAGTTACCATTTTGTCATTTAAAATTAGTCAAAATTGGTTAGGCCATTGATCTTTGGTCAACTAACGGTTTCTATCATTTTGTCCTTACGGTGAGAATATTTGAAAGGTTTGGGACTGTGGGTGACCTAAAGTGAAGGTTGAAGTAAAGTTTGCAAAAAACGAAAAAGATTTGGGACCGTAGCTCAATTTTCCCTTGCTTTTAATTGCTTTTGTGCAATTTAAAAAAATAAATTGTTTTTGCATGCTTGTGTGAGTTAAATAACTTTGTTGATGTTGATGTATATAATTGACAACATGTGTTGGTTTATAAAATATAATGGAGTTATGTGTTTTGGGTTAAATTTTTGCTTATGCATGTGAAACATACTTATGCACGTGAATTAATTGTAGCGTTGTACTTACGTTGATTCACATGATTTAGCTTGCAATAAAGAAGTTAGATAATCAATCTCAAAACCTATTGTTCACTACATCCTTAACCTTATATAGCATAATTCGGGATGTTTGAGCTGGTGCAAGATATGATTTAGATTTGTGGTGATCCATGCATGTTGAGAAAATATTAGTATAAAGTTTCTTTAATTTTAAGTATGAAGTAGGCGATGGTCGTTTGTTAAGGATCAAACCTATTTTAATTTTTACTTTTCTTGTAAAGGAAAAGAGCATTGCACTTATTAACTCTATGTACCTTTTTTTACTCGAGTTAGTAAGTTCGTTGGTGTATCTCGAAATCCGGTACCCTTTGGTATTTAAATTTGGGGAGTTATCGACTAAAAGCTTGTTATATGGGTCAAGAAAAGAAAAACGGTGAGGTTGATCTTGAGATAAAAAATATCAAAATAAGCAAGTAATTGTGCAATTGTGAAGTAATTATGAGGGCTTAAATAACTAGTAGGTTGGAGTCACTTGGTATAAACCTTGATTGCCAAAGCAAACACAAATTGGGTAAATCATCACTTGTATAAATTATTGGTATTGTCGGGTAGACTGAACCAAATTTGAGTGGTATAAAAAATTGGTATTGGAACTAAACTTTACAATACACCCTTGGAAAGAGAATGAAAGAAAACAAATTTGGGGTGTGTGAATTCTACGAGAGAAGAAAGGAAATATTTGACTTTTAAGATTGGAAATTGAACAAATTTGTGAATGTCCCGTGTTGCACTTGATTCTCCACACACACACTCATTTTACATTGAATAAGTGAGAATTTAGCTTTTACATTAGAACTTTGAAATAGTTCATGAATTTGATATCATGTTTTCAATCCCGAACCATAAAGGCATGCTATTTAGGTGAGTTCGTTTGCTAGCTGTTTTTTTGTGTGTGTTTTACTATTCTTTCCTTTTTGTTTTGTGTTTGCTTGAGGGCTAGCAAAGTATTAAGTTTGGGGGTGTTTAATGAGTATAGTTCACTTATTGTTTTAATGCCTCTTAAACTTGTTATTTTGATTGTCTTTAAGACGTTTTAATGTGGGTTTTAATGTTGTTTTATAGGTTAGGTGAATTGGTGTGATTAATGTCAATCTTGGAGAAAAGAGTAATGTAGGCATGAATCTAGGAGAAATTGATGTTAATTTGGTGGAACTCGAAGATTGGAGGCTAATTGAAAGAAATAAGTGAATAACTACAAAACAAAATGGTGAAATTCAAAGTTTGAGGACTCAATTGTAACTTTTCAATAGTTGATTCAGACCGTTAAATGATAATTGAAGAATTTTAGGAGTGAATTGGATGCAATTAGAAGTCAAAAAGGAGTGAAATATAATCAAAATATTTTCACAAATTAATTTTCAACCACACAATATGTTCCAAATTTTTAACTTGAGATTGAGACCTATTTTTGACCTAGTAAATGTTCGAATCGGAAAAGAGCTATTTCTAGTAAAATTATAGCCCTTTGAGTTATATTTCGAACGCATTTTGAATTGTTTCAATCGAATAGTAGGAGAAAACGTTATGACAAAAATATTAAAGGATGTGTAGTGCTGATGTTTTACCCGAAAATGGACACTGAGACGCCACTCTTGTGGCGCTGGGGTACCGCTAGGTGGCATGAGGCGTTTTAATCCTTTTGGACTTCTTTTCAATGCCAATATGATCCCAACTCTTCCAATACTTTAAGATAATATAAATACAATTCTAGAAACCACTTTAAAGGCAATTCAAAAAGGCAAGAGACAATAAATCTGAAGAAAGCAAGAAGAACATCAAAAAGATCATGAATTGAACTTCCCAGCTAGGGTTTGATGTAACTAACTTGAAATTATGTTTTGATAATTAATTAGTTATTTCTTTCAAGTTTTCCATTGAAATTTGTTTGTAGTATTGCTTTAGTGGTTTCAATTATTTGGCCACTAATTGAATGAATTGATTGTCCAAGTTTCAGTACTCGAGAGAGTGAAACTCAGGCGTGATCTTAGAATAACACAACCTAAGTTTTATTTTTTTTCTAGAAAAAAGTGTAAAATCTTTGAAGCATGTTCCACATAAGAACCATAAACTTGATAATTGTTAGTTATTTAATTTGGAATTGAGATACTAGAATTGAATTCTAGAAATAATTTCTACTCGGCACTCGTGAGAGGGAGTATAATTAAATTAGTGTTCTTACTTATAAACTTAAGAAAACTTATTAGAATTAATTATTTAATTGAGAAACATAGTTGATAGTTAGGTGAAATCATGACTCTAGACTCTCTTATATTGATTTATTTCTTAAAACTTTCATTCATTCGTTGAATTCGTCACAATATTCAATGTATAATTAGTTAAAACCAATGATACCAAATTTCAGTTGTGTAGGTAAAATACAGACTAAAACAATAATAGTACTTAGTAGAAATTGAATCTCAAACCCTGTAGGTCCGACACCCTAACTCCACAGTTATATTACAAAACTTGACATCATACCGTTACGATATACTTACCTTATAGAAAACTTGTAACAAAAATCTAGTCAAAAATAAGGCACGGGTGGTATAGGAATATACTCAAGTAGAATGGGTGGATTTCGATGAAACATTTGCACATGTGACTAGACTAGAATCCATTATACTTCTACTATCTGTGGCATGTGAGATGGGGGTTCAAACTCTATTAGAAAGATGTCAAGAGTGCCTTTCTAAATGGAATCTTAAATAAAGAAGCTTATGTTGAGCAACCTAAGGAATTCATAGATCTGTCTTCCTGATCATGTGTTTAAACTCAAAAAGGTATTATATGGACTGAAATAATCTCCTTGTACCTGGTATAAACGATTGGCAATGTTTTTACTAGTGAAGGGCTATAAGAGAGGGAGAGCGACAAGACCTTGTTCATCAAACATCTCAAACCTAGATTAACAGTTTCACAAATCTTCATTAATGATATTGTGTTTGGATCCACTTCTGAAATAAAATCTATGGTGTTTGCTACACTTATGCAAAATGAATTTGAGATAAGTATGGTTGGTGAACTTAACTACTTTTTAGGTTTGTAGGTCAAACAAGTTGAATGTGGGATCATCATCTCACAAGCTAAGTATGTAAGAAATCTGGTAAAGAAGTTCAACATAGAAAACACTAAGGCAGTCAGGACTCTCAAGGCCACGTCTCTGAAGATCTATAGAGATGAGCCAGGGTAATGATATCAACTCGAGCCTATACATGAGCTAATGGCAGCCTCATATATCGGACTGCAAGTCGTCCTAACATAACCTTTAGTGTTAGAGTTTGTGCATGATACTAAACCAAACTAAAGAGTTTCGCATGGCTGTTGTGAACATAATTGATACATCAACAATACTTCGAGTTTTGGTTTATAGTATGCTAATGACTCAAATACACATCTTGCTGGATATACTGATAGTGACTGGGTAGGGAATATGGATGATGGAAATACCACTGTTGGAGGATGTTTCTACATGAGTACCAATCTTATTGAATGGTTGAGTAAGAAACTAAACTCCATATCTTTATCTACTGCATAAGTTGAGTATATAAATATCGGTAGTTGTTGTACTCAGCTATTTTGGATGAAGTAAATGATCAAACACTATGGTATTAATCAGGTTCTATTACTATGTTATATGACAACACTAGTGCTATCAACATTTCTAAAAATCTTGTCCAGAACCCTAGGACAAAACATATTGGCATTAGACATCACTTTATTAGGGATTTGGTTGAAAGCAATGCAATTACCCTAGAACACAAACATGTTATTAGAATAAAATTAAATTATCCAATCAGTGTGATGTGCTCATTTATGCTTTATGGTAAAATGTAATCAGATAAGCACACTTTAGAACATTGTGACTAGTTTAATTTTGCCCACTTACTAACTTTGTTGTCATCCTTAAGGTAAGATGTACTTAGGTATATACCTATGGTCAATATTTATGGGTAAATAGTACAAAACATCCCTACCTTTTAATGGCATTGTGCAAAACGTCCATACCTTTCATTTTTTGACATTTTCACCCCTACCTTCCACCTTTCATTGCGCTAAAGGTCCTTTTCAACGATTTTCCAAATAAAATGACAATTTTACCCTCATATTTAAATGAAATAAAAAGAAAAGAAAAGAAAACTAAAAAACTAATTCCAACCATACTCCCAATATTTTAAAAAAGTACAAACAAATTCTAAATAAATTAGAAAAAAAATTCATTTCTCCATCCCCCGAAAAACCCATCTCCAGTTGATGTTCCATAATCCTTGGAAATCCAAGCAAATCCAAAGGGCAGCTTGAAATTGCAAGTTTGTGACAGCGCTTTTTCCGAATTTGCCAAAAAGAATAATCACGAAAAAAACCCAATTCTTGGTTTTGAGTGTTTACATAGTCTTTCAAGTCAATTGGTATGGACCTTTCAGCAAAAATTGAATCTTGTTGGGATCTTAAGGAGCAAAAAATAGGCAAACAAGAACGGGATTTAGAAAAAAAATTGAACTGTCTTAAACGTGATTGTTTGGATTAATCTCTCCAAATAATTCAGTAGATTTATTTGTTAATTAACAATAAAATAACAATGATTCAACTAGTATCACAAACTCAATGAGGGTATACAAAATTTAACAGTATAGAGAAAGAAATGGATTATTGAGCTAAAAATTAAATGAGGAAGCAAATGTGAGAAAAATCGAAGGGTAGCAAGAACCAGAGGGAACGGTCGCCTTAAACCCTGATGAAAACCTCTTTGCACATTCTTCTTTAGTCTGTTCCTTTTCTTTCTCCTCTTTTGCTTCGTTGTGATGGGTTTTTCAGAAGATGGAGAAATGAATTTTTTTTTTCTAATTTATTTAGGATTCGTTTGTACTTTTTTATAAAATATTGGGAGTATGGTTGCAATTGGTTTTTTATTCTTTTCTTTTTGTTTCATTTGAATATGAAGGTAAAATCGTCATTTTATTTGGAAAATTGTTGAAAATGACCTTTTGCGAAAGGTGGACGGTAGGTGTGAAAATGTCAAAAAATGAAAGGTATGGACGTTTTGCACAATGACATTAAAAAGTATGGACATTTTGTGCTATTTAGCCCAGTATTTATATTTCTTTTCACCATAATATGATGTTGTATTAACATACATGTTCATTGGAAGAGAGGACTACCATCATAGGCATGTGAAGCCGTCGTTGATAATAAGCATAAATCATGTTGGAAGAACTAGCTCTATAACTGTGTGAAAGTCAACTCCATGTACTCTAAAGAATGTATTTTAAAAGATAAAAGAAAAAGAGTCAGCACAATGAGCACTCAAAAGAATATTGAAAAACTATACATTTAAGCTCATGTCGGGCACATATGTATTTTTCTAATTATGAAGACAATTTCAGTTGATGGATTATTTGAAATACACCTATGTACTTCGTCACTACAAGTTTCAACTTGGGTTAGGGAACGAGTCATGATTCACAAGCCTATATGGTTCTATCACACACTCAGATCATAATCTAACAAACTAATTATGGACAGACATCTTATTGGAAGATTTTTTATTATGATGATTTCGGACTAGTCATGTAAATTGATAAATTGTGAAATTTGCCAAAATATAAAAATTGTGTCAATTGTATTTTTGAATTTCTCTTATTTTGTGTGATTGACTTGTGCGGGCCTTTCACAAAATTTTAGATCAACGGTCTAAATTGGACAATAAAATCTCATCTTCAAGGGACTAGTGGCAGATCCAGGATATAAAGTCAGCCAGGGCGGTAATTGATAGTCGCAATAATAAGATTGTTTATTAATATTTAATTAAATAATGTTAAAAGCTTTCAATCCATATATAAATGCACTAAAACGTGAAAATGTCATATGCATTTGAAAATATAATCCAATACAATATAAAATAATAATAAAAATAAATACATTTTTCAATCATACATGTACGATCGAGTTTCAAGTTTTTACGAACTCAAACGAACCAGTTTATACATAAAACACGATTAAATGGTAAAGACAAGCTCTGAGTTTAGGCGAAGATTATAAAAAAATTTGAAAACAATGATTTTTAAAACTAAAATATTTTTTACCTCAAAAAATGAATCTTTTTCGAACTTTTAAAAAAATAAATAACAACACTTAGATAGTCAAAATTTAAATTTTTTAAAGTAAATTAATAAAACCTAACAAAATAAGTATATATATCATAAAGTAATAATTTGAGTCAATAAGTTTTTAAAGAAATTATTTGAAAATGAAAACTAATAAAAGCTGATAGAGGAAAATTGATCACCAGATTTTAGAAATAAAAGCTGAATAAAATTCGAAGGAACTAGTTTGCCTTAATTAGAATTAACGTGCAAATATTGAATTTAAAAATTGAGGAAAAATGTAACAATTAAGAAAGTGGGGCAGTTATTCACGTAACTATTCAAAAACAGCTTTCACTCCAACTGCGCACTCGTCCCCAATTTGCAGTTATGGCTAAATTCCTTCATCTTCTACTACATTCCTCGAAATTCTCTCTGCCTTTGATCTGTGTTCTTCCCTATTTCAAGCTTTCTTACAGAAATAAATGACAATGACCAAGGCAAACAAATGAAGGATAGGGAAAGGGACGCTGTTCGAAAGTACAGCCGCGACTACTGCTGGAGGGTTGTATATCAGAGTTCGCAAAATCAACCTAATCCAATAGTTACCCAACAACCTTCAAAAGCTATACAAATTGGGTTTGACATGTCCAGGGCCATTGTGCCTTATGAAGCACCAGTGACCTACCCAAGTTGAAAAGTAAGAGAGGGAGATAAACAAAATGAAGATTCTGAAGGGAATGGAACTAAGGGAGTTAGCAGTGAGGAGGAAATATACCAATACAAAGGGAATATGAGTTAAATGTTTCATTGGCCACTGAACTTTGTATTGCGTCACGACTTACTCACCAAACTTTCACAATTGTCTCGGTGGCCACCGAACTTCACTCCGTCCAACTCCATCACTCACCCAATTCAAATCGTTAACAACCTCGTCTAAGTGGATGACGGAAATCTTACTTGGCCGGTTAAATATCGCCAACTCATTAGCCAAATAAGCATCTCCCAACCAGACACGCCATTAACAACCAATTATTGAAATACGACTGGCAAATGTATGAAGCCAAACCCAATGAAAATTTCCCCACTCATAACACGTGAGGCTGAACCCATCTCCCTAAAGAACCCTAAGTCTGCTAATTTTTCTAATCAGTGAGAAGATCGAGGGTTAAACTCCCAAATTCGAACGGAATCTCCATACGTTGTTGAAGATTATCAAATCGGGGTAAGTATTTTGCCCAAAAGACTTAATGATTTCGACACTTGTTGCCCCAGATGCTCCGTCGTTGCCCATTCTGCAAACATGTGTCGGTCCTCCCTCCCCACATCTTCTTCTTCTCCATCTCCCCCTTTCCCCATCCATATCAGTTGTTGAACATGTATGTTTGTATGAATATGATGCATTTTGTTCCAGTTGAAATGGGGAACAGGAGCCGGCTGAAGGGTTGTTGTCTCAATTTCATAGTATTATTGTTTTATGAGATCAATAATAGTAAAAGGATTGTAATGTGCGATGTAATTTGGGGACAGTCCACTGCGGTTGGAAATGGATATAGACATTTTTTTTCTTTACTTTCCATTGGGTGCATTTGGAATGGACTTGGTTTATGTGCGGTGATGGTTAAATCTGCATTTTGGAAGTTCTCTTATGTGGAGGAGTTATGGTAACATTGAAATGTTAGTTGGATTGTTTATGATACTGCATTTTGAATTTGAAAGTTTGGTGAT
>CAIGRS010048659.1:0-18438 GCA_903798395.1 Fraxinus floribunda | reverse complement strand
GACACTTAAATTGTGATCCTAACAAATTATTGTGAATTACATTTTGAATGTTAGATATGAGTAATTTAAATCGTCTAAATTGAATCATTAGCATTATATTCAACTATTCTTTAATAGTAAAATCAGACCATTTACACCCCTAACCAGAATCACCTAAATTAAAATAAGAAAGGAACGCCCAGAACACGAAATCAATTCTCGAGTAAACAACTAGAAACATAATTTTAGTAGTTTTCTTCGGACATCATATAAAGCCTTTACAGTTTGTTATTTTAATACTACGAACAGAGAGCCACTATTGCCAATCGGGAGAAGACCAGTGCTTGAAATACGAGCTCCAACTACGAAATGCTTTGACATTCTCTAGGAGAAATTTACAAAGACCTTTCCACAAGGAGGATATTTCAGCTGTTGAGGTGGGATATCGTTGTATCTTTGGTTGTGGCTGTTGATTTTCACTTACAGTTACTCCCACATCAGCTTCGGATGCCATTGATCTGTGTCTTTTCTATCACCAAAGTTGGATAAATATTTGAAAACATCAAAGCTCAAGTTCAAGCATAGAACTCTCAATGAAAAGAGAATTAAAAAACAATATCAAGGATTCGTAAAATACTTAAGACACATTTCAGGGCACTAGTATGAAAGGGAAAGCCACATTATTAGGTTTCCACCGGAAAAGCTCAAAATATTATCATCACTTTAATTAAATTTAATCTAAGAATTGGGTAACATATTAATTAAGCAAGTTCTAGTGATCGACCAAATCCCAAAGCTACACTACAACTACCGCGCTATTCTTTTGGCGTAATCAGGAACCGAGCTCATCTGCGATACACCGCGGATGCAAAGGTCCGTCCTCCGCTTCTACGACTCCATTCTTGCCTCGGCTCGCCCTAACGAAGATATCTTACACAAAGATCTTTCCAAAGTCAAACTCCTGACTGATGGGACGTGTAGCAGGACCCAAACAATCAATTCAGTTGCCATTGTCAGAAACATTCAATACCAGCCAACCTATGGAATGACAGATTAACACCTATGATAGGACGAACCCTGAAGATCTGATAACACATGTCTCCTCATCCGACGGCTCTCCTCTTCCCATCCTTAGTATAAATAATGTCTCCCTATGCCTAAAGAGGGATTCGAATCCCATTTTTACTCCAACTATAGTGCAAACTTGGTATTATTTTCTCTTCCCCACATATTGGCACCTTATTATTATACACTTTATCAACCATATCCCGACGAGTGTCCTACCGCCGGTTAGCTATTTTTCGGTTGAACCAAACAGACTTGACCGTCGTAGTACTCGCGGTCACTTCCAATCCCTTCGGGAAAGGCCACGGGTGTTTGATGCTGTACTTCGTGTGCAGGGAAGAGTTGACTTGAAGATTTCTTCTGTTGGCCAAGTCGGAGCCATTTTTTGAGGTCAACAGATTGACGCCATCTGTGGAAAACTTAATTTAACCACGAATCTTCCCACCGAAAAGCATGTTCAAATATCTGGTTGAGGGCATTAAACATAAGCTCTACTAAAAAGGAGAAATCCACTGCTTCGGACCATAAGCTCTAGCGACGAAGAAGTTAACTGACGAGAGAGATCTCTGCAGAAAAAATTTATCTAAATGTGACGTATCAGCATCCCCCACCACCGGTACCGCAGCGGCAACAGTCAGCCCAACTAACGGCAGAAGTGGCCACTATGGCAACAAACATAAGGAATATTACAGCTCAAAATGCGGCCATACAAGAACTCCTTATGCAGGTATAGAACCAAGGTGGTTTCCAAGCCTCACGATATCCTCAACAATCAGCTCATAGACGAACTGAGGCTAAATCAAGCAAGAGAACTCACTTGAGCCCCCAAGGCTAAATTCCTATTGAAAGATAGGTGGGAATGGACACTTCAAACTACACTGCCGCTCCAGCTGACCACACCCTTGCAAGAGAGGATAACTCTCCCCAGAATATGAAGAGTAATGCAGAGATCTGCTAGTGTCTTTGATAGAATTGGACGAGCGCCTAGAAATAAAGGTCAATCCACACACTAAGTCGCTCATCAGCAGGAGCGTGTACAAAGCGAAGCTCAAACCCCTCCACCTAGAAATAGGCGAGAGATGCGATAGATGGTAGATTGGGGGAACATGGGTGAAACTGCTCAGCATCCACCTCGCCCAATAAAGATGGGAACGGTTCGGATGAACCATGAAGGTTACGAACTGGATAATGATGATGACAACCTGCTTTTCTCCAGGGAGCTTCGTACCTTTCCGATGCCTCATAACTTTGTTCCTCCTAAAATTTCCAAATATGAGGAGAAGGGAGACCCAGAGAAGCACCTCAACAAGTATAAAACCCAGATGAGCCTTAGGGAAGCCTCGCCAGTTTTGAAATGCAGGGTATTCCATTTAACTCTGGGCGGAGCTGCTGAAGTATGTTACAACAGATTGGCACCTCTTAGCATACCTCTTAGCATAAGGAGCTGGCCAGACCTGAAAAAGGCTTTTCTAAACCAATATCTTTCGAGAAAAGAGGGAGAAGCTCCAATACAACGCTTGCAAGACATGAGACAAGCAACATGGGAGACTTTGAAAAGCTATCTTGCTCGCTTCACCGATGAAATAACATATTGCGAGCAAGTCACAGACAAATAGGCCCTTTCAGCTCTAAAAGGAGGCCTAAATATGAATACATTGTTCTGGAGAGACGTCCGAAGCAAGAATCCTACCACCTATGACGAACTGGTGGAGATGATAAAAGTAGAAATTGTCAACGAAGAGATTATTGACCACCGAAATAGAGCTGCCTAAGGGCTTTCTCCCCCCTCAGAGGCAAATCGATAGAGGACGCACCTCTCAAATAGTAAGCCAACAATGGACTCAGGCCGGACACGCTGTAGCTCCCACCTCGGGACAGGCTCTGGTCAATGTCACATTGAATGCAGTGCCCACTTTGGCTTATGAAAATGTTGGACCCAACATTGGCAACTCACTCCCACCTCGAGACAGGCTCTGGTCAATGTCACATTGAATGCAGTGCCCACTTTGGCTTATGAAAATGTTGGACCCAACACTGGCAACTCAACTAGAACACTGGATGACCTTCAACCTCTAGAAATAGAGGACGAGGTGGTAGGACTAGAGATAGGTCCCAAGAAGGGTCACAACACTATTTCACTTTCCATCGCCACTACGGTCACAACACGAGTGAATGCAGAAGTGCGAACCAGCCCACAAACAACCCTCATAACACAAGGGTAATACGCAAAGGAACTCCCCAAGAAGAAGTGAGATGAGGTGACATTCACCACGCAATGACAGAAGTAATGACAATAAAAGGCCCCGAAACGGACAGTGCCCCAGAAGGGACCCAGCTGTTTCCAACGAATAGTAGCCCATTCGAGAAATTGACACTATTATTGGAGGACCTTATGTAGGAGGTGAATCAAAAAATGCTTAGAGGAACAATATTAGAGAGGCGAGGAGCCCGCCCATGGTAAGTTATATAGTAAGCCAATGTTTAGGGGGGCAGAACTGTGAAGCCTATTACATTCACCTAGGAAGATGCGGCACAACACCTTGGTAGTCAGAGCCATGTTAGCCCATAATGGGCTAAAACGAATGTTGGTGGATAATGGCAGTTCGATCAAAATCTTGTTCGGATCTACTTTTGATAAAATGGCAGTGGATCATGAATTGGCACCAATGACCTCGCCCCTCTACGGATTTATCGGGGACAACATCATTCCTAGAGGTAAAATTACTTTGGCTGTTGAAATGGGGCCTTCGCCCCAGGTGGCACACCACTTCATGGAATTTTTAATTGTTGACCGCCGATCTACCTATCACGGAGTTCTAGGGAGACCAGCCCTGAAAGAATTGTGGGCAGTCACTTTCATCCATCACCTCTTCATGAAATTCCCCACAGAATGAGGAAGCGTCACTGTCCGAGGTGATCAGATGGGATCTAGGGAGTGTTATCTCAACTCTCTGAAGAAGGTAGAACCACGAGTCAACATGGTACTAGATACTGCCATGGTAGAAGCCAGACCTGAAGTATCCTTGGAAGAGCTGAATCCTAGGATAATTGAATCAGAATCCCAAACCGCCCCAATGGAGGAGCTGGAAACATTCCCAGTAGACTCGTAAGATACATTTAATATTTTGCAGGTCAGCAAAGAACTGGGAGAAAAGGCAAAGGAAGAGTTGAAAGAATTCCTGCGAAAGAATGCAGACATCTTTGCATGGAGGCACGAAGGCATGATTGCGATAGACCCAAAGATCAGCTGCCACCACTTGCAAAATGACCAGAACTTCACCCCCACATAGGCAAAAAATGAGAGCATTGAATACCGAAAGGTATGAGGCCTTGAAAGAGGAGGTAGAAAAGCTCATCAACAATGGCTTCATTCGTGAGGCCAACTATCCGAAGTGGATTTCGAATCCTGTTCTTGTGAAGAAGCAAAACGGCAAATGGAGGGTCTGTATTGACTTCTCTAACCTTAACCAGGCTTGCCCAAAGGATAGTTTTCCACTTCCACGAATTGATCAGTTAGTGGATTCGACTACTGGACATGAACTGCTAAGTTTCATGGATGCCTATTCAGGCTACAATCAAATCCCCATGTTCCCAAGAGACGAGGAGAACACTTCTTTCATCAATGATAGAGGCTTTATTGCTACAAGATGATGTCCTTCGGCCTGAAAAATGATGGGGCTACTTACCAGAGGTTAGTCAACAAAATGTTTGCTGAACAGCTCAAAAAATCCATGGAAGTCTATGTTGATGACATGCAAGTGAAAAGCCTACGAGCTGGAGAACACATTAAACATTTGGGTGAAGCTTTCCAAACACTAAGAAGGTACCATATGAGGTTGAACCCTTTTAAATGTGCATTTGGCATGGCATTTGGCAAGTTCTTAGGTTACATTGTAAATCAGAGGAAGATTGAGGCCAACCCAGAGAAAATCAAGGCTTTGATCGAGATGAGGTCACCACAAAAGCCCTAAGAAGTGTAACGGCTCATTGGTAAAGTAGCCGCACTCAATCGCTTTATCTCGAGGGCCACTAAAAAGTGCCTACCTTTCTTCAAGACTCTCAAAGGGGGAAATAAATTTCAATGGACCCCAGAATGCGAAGAAGCATTTCAGGAGTTGAAAAACTACTTGGAACGAGCACCTCTCCTAAGCAAACCAAAGGAATGAGAACCCTTATTGCTATACTTGGCAGTAGCTGAAGATTCAATTAGTTCAGTTCTTATACGGGAAGAAGAGGCCCACCAATTGCCAGTATATTATATATGCAGAGCCCTGCTACCTGCCGAAGCTCGTTATCCACATATGGAGAAATTGGCTCTTGCTTTGGTCACCACTTCTTGAAAGCTAAGACCCTACTTTCAGGCTCATAGTATTCACGTGTTAACAAATTTCCCACTAAGGCAAGTCATACATAAGCCAGATGCTTCAGGAAGGCTACTGAAGTGGGCTATTGAACTCAGTGAATTTGATATAACGTACACGTCCCGGACCGCAATCAAGGGCCAAGCCCGGACTAACTTTGTGGTAAAATTTGCTAAAGCCCCAGAAATTAAAAGTGAGCATGGTACCAGCAGAACCCCGCACCTAGAATCTCTTTGTTGACGGCTCCTCAGGAAAAACAGGCTCCAAAGTGGGCGTTGTGCTGGAAAGTCCCGAAGGGCATAAGCTGAACTCTGCCGTCAGACTTGGGTTCAAAGCTTTCAATAATGTGGCTGAATACGAGGCCCTTCTGGCAAGACTTTGGCTAGCAAAAGAACTGCAAGTGAAGAGAGTAATTATCAATAGTGATTCATAGTTGGTGGTTAACCAGGTGAATACGAACTTTTTGGCCAGGGACAAATACATGGTAGCCTATCTGAAGCTGGTAATGGATTCCTTGCCCAACTTTGAAAAGTTTGAACGGATTCAAGTGCCATGCCAGGAGAATTCCCATGCGGATGTACTATCAAAATTGGCCAGTAACAAAGATTCAGAACTACTCAGAGTTCCAATTGAGCACCTAACTGAGCCGTCCATCAAGAAAGGAAAATAGCTAATGTGGATTGAGAGTTCACCACCATGGATGCTACCAATCTTAGCCAACTTAAAAGAACAAACTTTGTCAGAAGATGAAATCGAGGTTCGAAGGCTTCGGAGAAGAGCTGCTAATTTCATCCTACAGAATGATATTCTGTATAAGTGTGGTTTCTCTTCTCATCTCTTCAGATGCGCAGGGGGAAAAGAGGTAAATTACATCCTAAGGGAAGTTCATGAAGACGTTTGTGGAAATCACTTCGACGGACCAGCCCTGGCACACAAAATACTCTGGCAAGGATATTATTGGCCAACCCTGAAAAGGGATGCCATTGAATTTGTGCGTAAATGTGACAAGTGCTAACGCTTCTCCAATGTACAAAGGGAACTCTTTCAAGAGCTTACTGTAGTGACCAGCCCCTGGCCATTCACCAAATAGAGTGTGGATTTTATTGGCCCCTTGCCCAATGGGAGAGCAAACACTCGCTTCGTATCGTTGCCATCGACTACTTCACCAAATGGGTGGAAGCAGAGCCTCTGTCAAAGATTACTAAAGCAAACACCTCTAAACTCCTCTAGAAGAACATCATATGTCGATTCGGCATACCTCATTCTCTGGTCTCAAACAATAGCAGACAGTTCGACAACAGGAAGATCTAGGACTTATGCGATGAGCTCGAAATCAGAAAGCATTTCTCTTCTCTTCATCATCCACAAGCGAATGGCCAAATCGAGGTGGTCAACAAAACCATAAAGTTCACCCTGAAGAGGAAGCTAGATGGCTCCAAAAAAGCATGGGTAGACGAGCTCCCCTAGGTCCTTTGGGCCATCCGAACTACTTACAAAACAGCCATTAGGAAAACGTCCTTCTCTTTGACTTATAAGGTTGAGGCGATGAGCCCGGTGGAGGTTAGTATTCCTTCTCTTCGCCTCATACACTTCAACGAAGTAAAAAATGATGAATTAAGGAGGGTAGAGCTGGATTTTCTTGAAGAAAAAAGAGATGATTCTCAAATCAGGCTCGCTTCCTACCAACGTAAGACGGTACGTTATTATAATGCTAAAGTAAAGAAGAGAATGTTTCGACACTTACACAATAGAGGATCTGAAAGGGAAGATGATGCCTTACCACTGGAACATTGAGCATTTGCGAAAATACTACTAGTAGGAACATTGTAACTGTGTAAATATTGTAATAAAATAAATGAATTATCTATTCACGTCGTTCTTACATCAACACTCATCAAGCAACCTTGCAGAGGTGCAACCTCCTCCAAATGGGTCACCTCCAAGGAAATTTGCGTAGTGAGAGGTAGTGCGGGTGCCATTTCTGACGAAACAGAAAGTGCTCTCATCAAGCGACCTTGCGGAGGTGCAAGTTCCTCCAAAGGGGTTACTTCCAAGGAAATCTGCATAGTCAGAGGCGGTGTGGGTACAATCAGACGAAATAGAAAGTGCACTCACCAAGAGACCTTGCAGAGGTGCAAGCTCCTTCGAAGAGGCCACCTCCAATGAAATACTTGTTCAGTCAGAGGGGGCGTGGGTGTCGTCTCTAATAAAGTAGGTCTCGTACGTAAAAAAGGACGAATTACGCATTGGGTTCTTCCATTTCGTTAATTGGTTAAGCAAGGCCAATGCGATTTACTTGGTTATTCATTAGCTTCTTCTATCTCATTAATTAGGTAAGCATGGCCAATGCGATTTCCTTGGTTGTTCATTGGCTTCTTCCATCTCATTAAGTGGTTAAGTAAGCCGATACGATTATACTTAATTCATTTACCATTGTTTTCACCCGAAGTGATTCTAGAAGAAGTGAATACTTGAGCAATAAAATGGAAATAGACCGAAGCGATAACACTTGAAGAAAATAAATTCCATTAATACCAAAATGGAGGCCGAAGCCATTTATATAGAAAATGAAATTACAAAAATCTCTAATCTTAATCCACAACTGGTCCGGCTTCAGCCTATTCTTCCCCAGCCTCTTCCTCTTGGGGAGCATCCTCGTCCTCCGCCTCGGCTATGGGCTTGCCACCAGTAGGACCATCAAATTTCTCCTCAAGAAATTCAATGTCAAGGTCGGGGTGGTGCTCATGCAGGTGAGACATCATCTCTTTGACAGCTTAGGATGCCTAGAAATTAAAGAAGTCATCGTACTCTGGCGTCTTGTCAAAGTTTTCCTTGTAATTCTGGACTGCCGCCTCGCCAATTGTTTTCACCTATGCCTTTAGATAATCAATCTCTTTAGCTTGGGCCTCGGTGAGTTTTTCCAGCTCGACTTTCTCTTTATTCGTCCCCTCAAGGGCCTCGGAGGCAAGCCTTTGATGCTCGTTGGACTGGCCGATCCTCTTGGTCAGAGCGACCACTTGTGAAGCCAACTCATGCAATTCGTTCTTCAATCGATTAACTTGTATCTCAGTCAAGTCGAGCTTCCTCTTATCCTCCGCCAGCTCAGCCTCCTTTTTTGCTTTCTCCACCTCAGCCTCCTAGTTTAGCGAGGCCTCCAGCCTCTTCTCCAGGTCGTCGTTCTTTTTTCAGAGGCCTCTGACTAGATCCTCTGCTGCTATCCCAAGACTCAGCACCCCAACCACGTAAGCATTATTAGCAGCTAAGAGGTCCTCATGTCGCAAGAGGCGACGTGGTTAGCCCTGTCCTCAGTCCAATACTTGTTGTGGACACTCGCAGCTGAGGTAGTCTCCGAAGAGAGCATCTCCAGCACTACCTCGGGGAGGTCTTCGTCCTTGCTCCCCAAGAAATTAGTAGCTTTGCCCCGAGATGGAGAGACGACAGGCCTCTTGTTCATCGACTCCACCACAAATTAAGCAGTTATCAGCATAATGGCCTGAGGAATGGATGAAGGGGCCGCCATGGTCACCCCAACATCGGAAGAATGAGAAGCGGTTGCACCATATGGAGCCGGAGCAGAGGCCCCAGATGGGCCTACTCTTTTCTTTCTCTTAACAAGGGAGGTTCTTTCCTCCATCTCGTTTTCCTCAACTGGCTGCTGTCCAGCCCTGCTGATAGTAAACAGACACTCCGACTGCTTCTTGTAAGCAGCCGACCTTGTTCTCAATGCCTTTGACTCCACCACCGATTTATGGATTGTGGTAAAATCGGGCCTCGGTACTTTCTTCTTGGCAAAGTCCTTTGCAAGGGAAACATAAAAGGCTAAGAATTCACCAATAAGGGCAAAAGCGTGAAAGGAGCTGAAGTGAGGTATTCACCTTAGCTCGACATCAGCCCGTGTAGCACGAAGTGGGTGTTTTGGTTGATAATCTCCTTAAAACTCCTCTCCAATGGCCCCGTCTGATAGAGCTGACTTATTATGCCCCAGTCCTCCTCGGATATTTCACACCTCGAGAGGGAGCCTGCAAGCAAGATATATGAAATCATAAGCAAAAATAAAAGTGAAGTCAGCTCGGGAAATGAACTTACTAAAGGTTGAGTATGATGTGGGAATGTTAAGAGGCACCATGAGGTCATCGTCCATGGTATCCTACCTCCCGGCAACCCAAAACCAGAAACTCCTCCAACTCTTGACAGAAGAGGGCAACCCAGTTATAATAGGGGAGTGAGACCTCCCAGGCGTCATATAATACCAGCCATCAGTCTCATCTTCCCCAACCACACACTTTGGCAAAAAAATGGAATGAAACTCGCTAAATAGAATATCTGCCCCTATGTTGGCCCTACACCACAACATCCATATCCCCACCATCTGGGATCATGAGTTCGGGTTGAGTTGCGTCGGAGCTAACCCGTATGAACGAAGCACTAGCCTAAAAAACGGGTGGAAGGAAAGACTAAGGCCGGCCTTAAGAATATTCTCACTTACAGCTACGCACCCTGGCCTCGGATAGTAGGCCCTTTCATGGGGCTTGGGTACAATTAATTGTATGTTATGAGGGATCCTAAAAACGACCCTACACATCTCCAGTACCTCCGTGGTAATTTTGGAAAGGTATTTCGAAGCCCCCCATTGAACCGAAGTGTCTACGAGAGAGTCTGGCCATTTCCAAATGTTCTCTCCAACCCCAATGGCCCTACTCAGCTCATCCAAAGATAATAGCATGGGTTCCCTCAGAGCAGAACTCTCCTCGCCTCGCCCCTCTTCACTTCTCCTCACAACAGAAGAATCACTTGCCATTTCGGAATTCTCGAAGGTATCTAGAGAAAAAGGAAATGAAGTTGAAAAATGTGCAGATATTACCTACTGTAACGGACGACACTAGTCATCGGACGAAGTCTGGCAATGGTTTCCGGTTTGCTTTCATTGATCGCCGAAAAGTGCAAGAACGCAGAAAACAAAAAGAGTCTTTAACGAGTAAATGGTTTTCGCAACAGTAAAAGGTTCAAATGATGAAGGATGAACCTTATATAGGTATCCTGGGGCTCACCTCAACCGTTGGATCAGCCCCAATAACATCTAGGCCGTCCAAATCTAAAGCCTCAAGATCACCAGTAAAATTCAAAAGTCACCAACATGAACGGTCCTGATGAAGCAATGAACTTCACGCACGGCCCAGACTCGTTGTCCCGAGAAATAGGGAGCCGTCGCCATCATTACCATTTATGGCAAAGGAGGCGTGTCTTGGAAGAAGCAGGCGCCCCTTGTACATGTCTCGAGAAGACGCGAAAGCTTTCAAATCATTGGCACATAATCCAAAGCTGTTACCAACTCCTGTCGCTTCGACCATAATAGCTTTGCGTTGCAGCAGCTGTCCACAAGAGTTGTCAACCTATATCACTTCGGCCAGAGCAAAATTTGATGTGGCTACAACTTTTCCCAGAGTCTCCAACTCCTATTGCTTCGGTCGCAACTTCGCTTTACAGCAGCTCTCCACAAGAGTTGTCAACCAATATCACTTCGGCCATAACAGAATTTGATGTTGCTACAACTTTCCCCAGAGTCCCCAACTCCTATCCCTTCGGCCGCAACAGATCTCCACAAGAGTTGTCAACCCATATCACTTCGGCCAGAGCAGAATTTGATGTTGCTACAACTTCCCCCAGAGTTGCCAACTCCTATCGCTTTGGTACACCACGACTTCGCTTCGTATCACCACTTTATAAAGTCACCGTCACTCCATTCGCCTAGCCTCGGCCCCTCCTCCCCACGCGTCCCAACAACTACTTTAAAAGTCTTTATATTATATAAATATTCATACATGGACTTGCTGGACTATTGTTACGGGCCTGATTTAAGCCCACTGCCTCACCTGTCGCGTGTCAGCAGGGGTGGTCCACACCGCACCACGTGGTAGCCAAGGCGATTACATTAGGGACGAATTGAATAGACTCTAGTAAAGGAACCGAGCTCATCAGCGATACACCGCGAATATAAAAGCCCGTACTCCGCTTCTACGACTCCACTCCTGCTTCGCCTCGCCCCAACGAAGATCTCTTATACCTTTCTTCCCATGTCAAATCCCAGACTAATGGGACATGTGGCAGGACCCAAACGGTCAATTCAGCTGCCCTTGTCAGAAACATTCAATACCAGCCAACCTATGGAAAGACAGATTGACACCTAGAATAGGACGAATCCTGAAGATCTGATAACACGTGTCTCCTCATCGAACGGCTCTCCTCTTCCCATCCTTAGTATAAATACTGTCTCCCTATGCCTAAAGAAGGATTCGAACCCCATTTTTACTCCAACTATAGTGCAAACTTGGTATTATTTTCTCTTCCTCACATATTGACACCTTATTATTTACACTTTATCAACTATATCCCGGCGAGTGTCCTACCGCATGTTAGCTATTTTCCGGTTGAACCAAACTGACTTGCCCGTCGGAGTGCTCGCGGCCGCTCCCAATCCCTCCGGGAAAGACCACGGGTGGCTGACGCTGTGCTATGAGTGCAGGAAAGAGCTGACTTGAAGATTTCTTCCGTTGATCACGTCGGAGCCATTTTTTGAGGTCAACAATAGGCAATAATAGAGTCTTAACCATATAGATTAAAAAACATATATATGCAATGAAGAACTTTAAACCAATTGGACATCTTAAATGAACCCTTATCATTAACACTTGAGAGATCCAATTACATAATATCAATTTAATTGCTATACACATTTTTACTCATTAAAGATGGATCATTACGGTCACCTGAACTAGTTCTAAGTCCTAAGTTCCTTTGAATGATGAGAAACATGACAGCCTCTTTTTGAAAGAAACAACAAAAAATAAAAATAAGACAAACCAGGAAAAAATGAAAAAGAACAAAGAGGAATACGTTATCTGTGCATAAGTTTCGTCATTTATATTTTTCATTGTCAAATAATTTTTTTTGTCTTATGAATTTAAAAATATTAATAGGTAATGCCAACTCAGATTATCATGAACTATTTAGACACAAATAATTATTTTTAAGTTTTAATAGTAGCAATAATGGCATTGTGTTTACTTTCTTTGGGCTTTTCCTTTTCTTTCAATTTCAGATTAAGGAAAAATCCCCAATTACAAAAGTTTAATTATACAATCAAAATTAACAAAATTATAAAAAGAAAAAAAAATCAAAAATCAAGTGGCCAAATTTGTGACCTATGATAAGTGTTGTGACTTATAATTGATATTAAAAAGGTTACCGTCACGTACCATACATTTTATGGGTCTTAATCATGTGCTAAGGCAGAAATCACACATTGTCACAGTTACAATCATATAAGATAAAATTTATAAATCTTACCCCTACGGGAGTAGCCGAGTTGGTTGAGCAAGTGAACGTGGAGATCGAAGGTCACGAGTTCGAATCCTCTGCAAACATTTCCTTGATCGAGCCCGTTTCACCGGACTTGCCTAGTGCGATTTACCCCTCCTGCATGGTTTGCGCGTTACTGCACATGGAGCGAGTTTACCCAGTGCGAACTCGCAGGTAACGGCTGCGGGTTCCTACTTTTAAAAAAAATAAAAATTACCTATCTTATTCACAAGTTAAGTCACAAGTCGTATTAATTATTAGGTCATAAATTATTTATCTGATAAATCACTCAATTAATAGGTCACACGTTACAAATTACAAAATTAACTTGTCCCAATTATTTTTCTTCTCACTTTACCTCACTCCACCCGACCACTGCTGGAAATTACCACTTCAGCACCAATCTACTTATCTGAATTACGGATACTTTCAACGACAATAAAATAGAAAATGAATTCAGAAAACAATTTATCTGTGAAAGGTAAATGGCCGAAGTTGAAGGATTAGGCTTAGTGATAATGCCATTGCCCAACAATTATCACTATTTTAATCAAAATCATATCATCTTCAAATAGGATCGGACTGTTCATCTGTCATCGGTTGACATTTCGTTAAGGTTATCATTATGGGAATCAATTTCTTAGTTTCGGAAATATATAAAATGAATTTAGCAAAGATATTTAAAATTGAAACTTAAAAAGTAGGATTCAGGAAATTTTCCGTTCAGATTATTAGGTGTGGAATTTACACGACAACAGATAAATAATGTTTAAATTTAATAAATGAGCCTTTCAAGTTTAAT
Organism: Fraxinus floribunda; assembly: GCA_903798395.1. Lineage (NCBI taxonomy): Eukaryota > Viridiplantae > Streptophyta > Magnoliopsida > Lamiales > Oleaceae > Fraxinus > Fraxinus floribunda. The sequence continues at coordinate 4,875 of CAIGRS010048659.1, read as the reverse complement.
AGTTTAATTAAATATTAAATCTTTTAATTAATTGATGCATGTATCCCATAAAATAAGTATTTCAAATTTAAGATTATCTCAGCTTCCTTTATCATTTGAAACTGTCTTTCTTTTCAAGCACAATCTCCACACCATTTATGCTCAATCTTCAAGATTATTCAAATTCAACTTCCATAAATCTCCAACTTCCAGTGGCTTCAACCGTTTATTATTCTCCTCATACTATACAAAAGTATTTTATCTACATTTCGAGAGCTATACAATCTGAAACCGAAGGGTATGGCTAAATTGAAGGGTGAGATTAAGAAAAAGATGGTGGGGACGCCAGATAGAAGAAATAAAAGAAAGCCAGACGAAAGTCCCAAAAAAACGTTGTCAAAAGGGAAAAATCATTTGGGTTAGGCAAAAAAAAAAAACAGTTGGCCAAGAAGGTATTTTTAATTTTTTTATTATTCATTTGGTTAAAAATTAGTAGCCAAGGAAATGTGTGTGGATTTCTATTTGAAAGAGTTGTTCTAAATTATAGAATGATTTATGACCTACAATAGGCTGTATGTGACATGTCAATCCAAATGCGACCAAGATATTGGGGATCTGTGACCAGATTGCATAGCACGACACTTCATATGTGACCTTAATTGCATGATGATATATGTTTATATGTATATATGTGACCTCATTTTATATACTTTTCCGAGACTATATGAATATGGCCTGATTTAGTCTAATATTTCCATTTGAAAGTAATGTTAATGGATATGTGACCTGATTGCATTCCATTCTCTGTAGCCATGACACTAAATGCATGATTATATACCATTATATGTATCTATGACCTATTTTTCCTATTTGTCTGAGACACTATATGTCTGTGGCCTGACTTAGTTTAATTTATCAATATGTAACCTGATTGAAAACAATTATCTACGAACTAATTTACAGTCCTATCTACCATTCTTTGTATCCATGACCTTGTTTATTCTACGAACAGCTCACATATTTGATTTTAACATTGTTTTCATGTAAACACGTGATGCAGGTGTGGAAATTCATCATACCATAACATAGTTGGTTTCATGGAAAAATTACTACTTCAATGATAAAGGGTGTTCTAACAAACCTCAAAACATATCTAAGTGAAGCCCAATGACGTATATTCATGGGAACATGCTTTTCACACTTTTTGGAATGCCATGAAATTATGGTTCAACCACAACCTAATGAAAATGAAATGTGGTTTTGCATATTGGGTCGATTTGTTGGGTTTTTTGTGGTCGAGTTTTGTTTAGTAACAGGATTGAGATGCTCGATAAATGGTGACATGCATACACTTGAAAATACTCCTTCACATTTGAAGAGAAAATATTTTAGTCAACTAAAGATTGTGACACATAAAGATGTTAGAGATGAATTTATATCATCCTGCCAACTTCGGGATCAAGATTTTGTTGAAGTGTTTATCAACCAGGACATCGCAATGCTTGGAGCTCTGTATTTTATTACATCTTACCTGTTTTCAAGATATTACAAGAAGGTCATCGATCACTACTTGTTTGTACTTGTTGAAGGTTTTTTGCAATGGACATGCTCCCATGGGGGAAAACCCTTTTTGATACTATCTAGAATGCACTAAGAGATTTTCTGAGTAAAATGATAAGTCATTATACGTTAAGAGGTCTATTGGTAGCCTTCCAAGTGTGGATTTACGAGATAATTCCTAGTCTCGCTGGAACTATTGTCATAGGGATGTTCAAAATGCACCTTCGAATCAGGAACTGGATGGCAGATGAGTACCTATCCGGTGTTAAACTTGAAGGATCTGAATACTTATCAAAACTTGATGTAGTATTTCAAATATATTGAATTACTATTGTAGTATTTTGTCTATCGTTAACAATATTTTTTTAACAATCAAATTGAACGGCAGATTCAGATATGTGACCTAGACCCATTAGACATTGAAATGGAAACGCCGTAAATGAATGTGGTCCGATAAATAAGAACTGTTCAACTAGATAATACACGCAACAGCCGAAGAAATAAAAGTAGGATGGAAAGTTCAGTTTATCTTGCAAGAACAAGTGGAAAGCCAAGTTCATCTGGTGTAACAACATCTACACCGGTGCTCATGATAATCGATGGTAATACTAGCCATTCAGTTGTCTTTGAAGATGATGATGACTTCGTTGATCCTCCACTGAGATGGAAGGAGACATCTTTCCATGTAAATTCTCCAACAAGTAAGGGTCCATCAACTGATCTTCATGATCCGCATGAACCGCATTCAGCTGTGCCACCTCTGGATGACGTAAGTTATTATTGAGGTTCATATCATCCATGAAGTAATTTGTGTAATTCATTTAAGTTGCAATATGATTTTTATCATTGGTCACATGTCCTATCAGTAAACAGAAGTCACATATATTTGTGCACAGGTCGCATGTCCATTTACATTAGTAACACACGATTTATTTTTCAATTTTCACATGTTTCCATACTCAAGTCACATGTGTAATTAATGGACACACCACATTTTAACTTGTATTGGCAAAATAATGTTTGTTATCCATCACATTTTACACTTTGTATGTCACTATTTATTTTTCACAATTTAAAGGTCGTCGAGGAATTGATGATATAACTCAGTATGAAAATATCTGTACTACATTCAAAGAACAAAGTTTTGAACGTGCAGCTCGATGACATGAAGTCATAGATGTCCTCTCTAAAGGGTGAACAAATCTTGAAGATGAATAAGATTGTCCAAATGTAGATTGAAATTAGAAGTGGCGTGCTGGATATCAGGACAAACATGTAGTTTTTGTCTTATTCTATATCTGCTATGATTTCTAGTTCAATGGAAGAGATTTTGAAAAAAAATAGTGATAAATCGAAAGATCATGTAGTTGGAGGTACAAAAGCTCATGTAGTTCGAGAGTTTGAAAAGTCTGTTGAAGTAAGTACAACTTATTTACAACCTTTTTGAATGATAAACAGTTTCATTTGACAATTGACATTTGTTCCAATTTTAGGCTAAAGTTGTGGGAACAAATGTGGTTCGGAAAAGTAAAGGCAAGATAGATCCTTATGACGATCTTTAGTTCCCATACAATCTTCAAACTCCTTCATTAGAATTGGGTGTCAGATCTACACAATCGAAAATTAAATCCAAAGAAATTTAGAAGCAAGTCGTGTCTATTATTGCTGATGTTGTGAGGAAACAAAAGTTCTGAGAAAGAGGTATACACTAATCAAGTTATACACACAAGCTTTGTTTATATCATAGGTCATAGATAACATGTAGGTTACACACATAGGTGTACTAGTAGATCAATTACTTGAGATTTTTACTATTACAACAATATGTAGGAAATACTGTTATCGAAAACAAGTTCAGGATTACCAGTTAAGAGGTTTCTAGACCAGTGAAGATATTACAGTCTCTATTTGTCTCTTGCGAAGGAAAATTATTCAAACATTTAAATAGTGACGTAGTTTTTGAACATTATAATCATCATGTCGAAAATGTTGACATCACTTCATTCCAAAGTTGGTTCCATAGAGGATACAAACCAAAACAAGAGTACAAACATTTTTTATTTATGAATCTTGCTTAAGAACTCATTGTAACACGTAACAAATGTTTCATGTTACCTTTACATAAAAAAAGTTTAATGATGCTGAAGATCATTCATAGTGGGACATAAAACGTGATTCTATGATCTTATAAATTTAGAGTCCTCGTTAAATAGCACGATATGATTATATTTATAAATCTATAGTCACAGATTTTATTCACTAGTCATATATCATTTACATTGATCATAGACCATATGCAAATTGACACGGTGTAGTGAACTGAGGTCACATGTCATTTAAATTAGTCACAAACTATGTGTAAATTTACAAAGTTTAATGAACTGAGGTCATAGATCTTCCTGATTAGTATTTGACAAAGCATGACATCATAATACTTTTTAAATTTTTATTATAACAATACATCGATGTGTGTTTCTACTACATCCGTCAATTGGAAAGATTTGAAAGGAATGTCAAGTTGAAAGCTAAGACGACAGACTCATGGTTCCAAATGAAGCTCAAAAACATAAACTCTAAATTCAAGCAAGATCTTACTATATTACTGTTAGAGTCCAGTTTGATCGATGTTGTTACAAATGGTAGTTTGCCTTTGAGCTCTTATTGGGCCAGTGTGGACTTTGTTTTTATGTCAATTATACTAATGAACAAAAGTTGGCTAGGCAAGCCACTCGAGTTGGCTCGGGCTCGAACTTTTGCCCCAAAATAGGGCTGGGCCCAAGCCTTGGCTTGGTGCTTCCGAGCCACAAATCGGGGTCGGCTCGAGCTTTTTCGAGCCGAGCCACGAGCAGCCCGAGCTGGCAAGCCATTTTTGTTATCCCTAATATACGTTGTGAAGAGAGTACAACCATAGTGCCCATTCAAGTAAGTGTCATCGACCACGATCACAGGCCTAGTGTTTCCATCCTTGAATTGATGCGCTAAGTGCCATTAAGCAGTATTTGAACCTACCGTGACTCTCAAGCTCTAATGTTGTGACCATGCAAGGATTACTTTGTTGAAGCATGTAAAAGTAGTTGGGTATCTTACGGAATGAATCAATTGGATCACCCTTAATCATTTTCAATGTTTGCTCTAGAGATCTCCAAGCATTATAATAGTTCATAGAAACTCCATAAGTATGTAAGATATCACTACATATATCATTTGAAGTGTATACAGTACGTGACGATGTGTACTTGTACTTGATACTAGATGACTCGACCTTAGTTGATAATTGTCTATGAGATCCCAATATTATGTTTGAGCCACATATGTGACCATCAGTAATCTTTCTAA